>JAVQJS010151053.1:0-13131 GCA_036024795.1 Galaxias rostratus | reverse complement strand
CGCACGCACACAAATACACAAACACACACACACAACCCCCCACCCCCTTCCAAACACCCTAGAATGTTGAGCCAATCCGTCCAAATAAACAGTGCTCTGGGTTATTCATCGATTCAAATCCCAACATACGATCCCATGTTTCCATTCCACAGAGCTCAGAGAAATGGTCCATTTCCTAACTCTTCCACAATGCTTCCTACCTCGCTGAGGAGACACCCGCTCACCATGTAAATGAGAGAAAAAAGTTGGTAGGAATGTAAATTGATCCAATATGTGTGTGTTTGTGTGTGTGTGTGTGTGTGTGTGTGTGTGTGAGTGTGTGTGTGTGTCTGTGTGTGTGTGTGTGTGTGTGTGTGTGTGTGTGTGTGTGTGTGTATATATGTGTGTGCGCGCTGGTGCATGTGTGTGTGTGTGTGTGTGTGTATATGTGCGTTTGTGTGTGTGTGTGTCTATTTGCTAAGGCAATGCAGTGTACACTATTACTGTACTCCGTTTTCTTGAAATCAATAAAACCTACATATAAATTATCATATTATTTCCTGTAAAGTGTTATTCAAATGCCCAGTGTTGAATTTCAATGTTAATCGCTAATTTGATAATCCAAGATTATGTCACTTTAGTTTTATCTATCAATCTCAGTCATTGTTGTAATAATATAATACGATTGTTTGTTTGTGGAGACGTGGGTATTTGAGCAAGTCTATTATTATTATTATTAATTTATTGCTGTAACTCATAAATTATTCATCCAAATTATTTGCAAAAACAAAGTTTGACTGGATCAGATTAATTACTTGTTACGAGTATAATCGATGCACAACTCAATAGAGTATTTTTATCTAGTTACTTTTTATGTGTGTACATACAAGTCTGAAAGAATCTACTACCGGAAATAATTTTTCTTTGTTTTTTTCACATGTTTCCTTTCCTTGAAGTTCAATGTTTTTCTTTTCAAGACCCCTCCTGTTTTTGCCCTGTCATTATCCCTTTCTTATCCATCCATTTGATCACCTAAAACATCAGTCTGTCTCGCCCATGAGCTGTCTGTTATGTCTCCCCGCTGTCGGTAGCTCACTCTCCGGCTCCCAGGGAGAGCTCTCCCCTGCTGGGCGGCAGCCCGCTTGCCAAACTCAAATGTTTGTGGGAGAAGTGAGCAAGTTTTACATGGAGGACTGCCTTAATGTGCCTCAGTTGGTGGGCAGCCACACAGGGTAGCTGCACTTCTGAATCACTGCTACGGTCCATCTACAAGGATTGGAGCGCCTGTCTTTCCCCATCTCTCTCTCTCTCTCTCTCTCTCTCTCTCTCTCTCTCTCTCTCTCTCTGACCACTATCCTCATAGGGAGAACCTGTCCAATTCAGACAGCAGGGAAGATGTGGGAAACAACGGATGACTGACATTCCAGACTAGGAACATCAGCTGCAAAACGTAAATGTTGTGCTTGCACGGCCATAAAATATCTGTACGCTCAATGTACACATTTAAAGTATCCTGGCGACTCTTTTAAAATGGCTGTCACCCACAAATGCAAGTTGGTGTCAAACCAAAGCATACTGTGATGTTTCTATTTTCTGAGCCTCAAGGTAAAGGATGTTTTTCAACTGGGATTAGGAGGGGATGTGGCCTCAAAGCAAAGCTACTCTTTCCATGTTCACCTCTCAAGGTCACCTGTTTAATGTTGCTGATTCAAAGGTGGACCAAAGAGAACAGGAGGATGTGTCCCGCTGCTTGCGAAAGAATGCACTGATTTAATGCGAGAAGGTTCCTTTCAGCTGTTTGTCCAGTGGGAAAAAAACATCTCCTTATAATTGTGTAAGAAACATGGTGTCAACAAATCCTTTTACACGTGTTTCAGCCATCATGATTTTTGTTGTTTCTTGATTATATAGCGTGTAGTTCTTAATCAGAGCGAGCCAGAGCATTATTGTCTTTTATTTTTGTCTTTTTCTAGACTAGTCTCAAATGTGGCATTGTATTATTCATTACCTGCAACATTAAACAGTTACTTTACAATCCGACCAGTCCAGGTCTAATTGAGCTACTTTACATTATAATAAGGTAGCAAAATGCATGGGGTTGAAGAAGACCTTGTTCCCTCATGTATTTAAAAATAGGGTTTTGGAAAAGCTACACTACGTATGTCTCGCCTTTTGAGATTTAATGACTCTCTTGTGACTCCACAGAGAATCGCTGCCAGTAATTGATTATTAAAACTTGAAATTGCAAACCACATCTATTATTTGACGAGTGCATGTGTTATCCATGTAATTAACAAAGCCTGGTACTTGGCATTCGCCAGTTACAAGACCCCTGGAAAAATATATCTGGGGTTAGCAGGGAGACTAAAAAGCCAACACTATGTCTGGGCAATTAGCCGAGACACAATATATCAGAAAAGATTTAGAATACACTGGGAAAATCACCTTTATAAAAAGATTCTGGCAAAATGTGATAATTCAAAGCATAAAAGGCTTGTAAATATAGCTGTCCATTAGTCTTACTGTTAACACCTAGCCAGAACGTTGAAATAAATAAAAAAATAATCCAGAACAAATGCCATTTTTTTCTAACTGCTCTGCAAGAAAAGCAATTAAATTGGCACCCACACATAGTAACCACAGAAAGTATTGTTTCCCTCCCCCCTGTAAGATTAGCACTCCTGTTTTAATGCCACTCATTATCAATATTAATTCAACCCACATTTAGCTTAATGATGCCACCTACATGCACACCAATTTGGTGATTTTGTATTTGGCAAAACTTCTCAAATGACTAACACAACGTTTTATGTCCATGTTAATTCTAAGATACATTCATAAATATTATTAGCCTCATTCTTTCAACCACAAATACATGGTGTCTAAAAAGCTTTTCTGATACTGTGATGCCTAATGAAAAACATTTGTCTTTTTATTTACAAGTGTCCATGATAACTGGGTCCAAACATTTTTTTTTCCCTTCCATATAATTGTCTAAAATGTGAAATTGATCAATCATGAAAAAAGGTTTACACCTAAGTAAACATAGTGTTGTCATCATTCAATGATTATTGTAATTGGACCACTTCAAATAAGGGGCTTCTCTAGAGTATGTCTTTGCTTGTATAGAATGCAGAAGCACACCTCAAGCAGTGAGGATTACCAAGTCCAGAAAACTGTAAAGGACCAATGGTGAACATTGAATTAAACAGAGTATATCCAGAGAGAGAGAGAGAGAGAGAGATCTGTGGCAAAGGGGTCTTGAATGTAAAGGTGTGCAGAGGGGTGGTCGGCCATGAGGGTCCAGATACAACAGAGAGCCCCTAGCTTAACAGGGAAAGGTATCCACAGGCTGTTTGGACTGAGTGGAGTTGGATGAATTCATTAAAGGAAGCACAGCCTCTCCCAGCTGCCATCTCTCCCCCTGCAGCCAAACGCGGATCAATGGCAGAAGTACATCCAAGACAGTGTTTAGCACAAGACCTTCGGAAGCAAGGGTGTATTTAAGACTTCAGTGTGGGCACATCTCCCCCGGATGTGAGCGCGGTTTCAAAGTTGCATATTGAAATAGAAGGAAGTGGAGGGGCGTTGTGTTTATCTCGACATGGAAAGGAGCGTTTGACAGGGGTAACGGGATGAAGTGCCTGAAGAAAACAACGTCCTGGATTCTGCACGTAATGATGAAATATTTAGTTTTAAGCAATAGTTACTCATTCCAACGACTTGATAAATCAATCTGGGAAAAAAATGCTGATGTGTAGAAAATGTTTGACGATGTCAAATTCATCACTTTTCACATAAAAAATTTAAATGTATTACAAATTGATGTTCAATAGTACATACTCATATATCCTTGTATTGATTTGGTACTCTTTAAATCAAGTAGGGAACTGGTGCTAGACTATATTGTATTAGGATTGTGTGACTTGGTGAATTTGGTTTCAATTACTATTTTTATTCTCCAAATAATGATTGGTTCACTTAAGTCTTGATTTCACTTCATGTCATTTTAGTAATTACTTGTGCAGCAAAATATACATTTACATGTTTTTTTTACGTTTGTTCTTTAAATGTATTTTAAAAAAATAAACAATGTACACTTTACTGTGGTCTAAGGTCAAATTCTGGTTTCAAGACAGATAAGGGAAGGCCAGATAGTGCCATCTAGTGGTATATAATTTAACTGACCAAATATATCTGAATCTCTGCAGTTAAAATGTTTACATTATCAGAACCTACACAGCAGTCAGCTGTACAGTAGGACTGATGTGAAAATGGTCCTCAAAGACCACATGGCATAAGCATACTTCGGTTTATACATAACGCCGTGTAATTCCATTGAATACTCCGAGAAAAAGGAAGACGCCTACACACTGAACTGAATATACAGGGGACACAGAAAACTTTTGGTGAAGACAAAAGATCTCTACATTTTTGACCAAATATATTAATCTCCATCAAAAATTATAGAACTTGCCTCTCTGAGCTACTGCAAATAGTAGAACGTGGCACGCAGTTCTAAACAGTCAGTGCTACTTATCTAGCCACGTTACAGCTACAGTGCAAAAAGCTGTTCTAGTCAAATGAAAAGGGGTCATTTTCCCCTCTTCGTGGCTGTCTCTCGATATGTTGCAATTACAAAAAATACGGTGCAAAAATACTTTTGATTTCTTTCTTTATAAAATCTTGCAGTCCGTGACATTCATTATTGTTCAATGTACAGTTCCTTCTTTCTGTTTGGAACAATTTAACACGTTATGAACGTATACTGGTCACAAATTTGCATCAAGTCTAACAATTTGTTTTGCAAGAGTTGCAACATGATTGCCTTTTCTCAAAAGTAAGCAAAAAGCAGTGGGACACACAGTAAGTCTATGGCAGTGCCACTGGTATCCAAACCCAGAGCACTCAGGTGCAGTATATGTTTTACCTGAATATTGGAAAGAAAATATAAAACATCACATTCAATATACAATATTCATATACAACATTTCATATATGATCTATTGAATCACAATATACAGTATTTCTTACAGATTATGAAAAAAAAATTGTCCAATCTATCTTCCAGCTATACCAAAGGGAGTTGACACTAACTAATTCAGATGTTCTCAATACATTTCAAATGAGTGTATAGTGCAGGCTAATGATGTCTTTGTGCAAGATCTCTCACTAAAGAGGTCAATCCCATACTGGTTTACACAGCATGCAGACTCTTCACTAGTCATCCATCTCTCTAATAAAAAAAAGCCTAAAACAACAATATGCTTTAGAAAATACCTGAATACCTTGAAATATGATGACAAAAGCAAGAGCTCAGTGTATGTAAAGGACAAGTGTTCTCATTCAATAGACCCCAGAATGCCTTGGATTCACATATAGAAAGACCTCCTTTTCATGACTCAAGAACAAACTAATGGCCAATTAGGAACATTATGGCTATACCCGCAGTTAAAAAAGGCTTTCACCAATCAACCAGGGAGAAAGGATCATTCCTGTAGTATCTGTAACAATCAAGCAAGCTGATTAAAAAAAAAAAACAGGCGTAGTTTAGCTTAACGGTATTTACAGTACATTAACTGATGTTTGGACACAACGTGTTGGTTTAAAGTACATACATTTCACCAACTCTCTCCCGCGACCCTTTTCAATTTAGTGTAATTCTACTGCCTGTTTATTTGATGAAATGCTCACAATGACTGAGAACCACAATTCTATAACTATGGACTGTAGTGGTTTCAGTTAGCATTATGGCTGCCAAGTTTCTGTGTAAAAATCCACTCCAAGTCGAGGCACAGGGACCCTGGGGATGATTCTCCAGGCAGGCAGGCCTGTAGTTAAGGTGCGTGGGGGGGGGGGGGGGCAAGCCCTGGGGTAGGGGTCCGTCCTTAGAGGGTAATTCGGGCACAGTGGTGTTTGAGCTTGCAGGGCAGCACCCCTCGGTTCAGCTGGTAGAACTCCACCAGCTGGATTAGGTCAGTGAAGCGCGTGTGACCGTCGTCCAGGCTGTAGAACAGATCGCCTTCGTCATCCACCTGGGACACAGAGACAGACGGACAGTCAGCCACGATGACACACATACACACACACACACACACGCACACACACGTACGCACACACACACAGATACACATACACAGACACACATACACGCACACACACACATAGACACATACACACACACACACGCACGCACACAAAGATACACATACACAGACACATACACGCACACACACACAGACACACATACACACATACACGCACACACACGCACACACACGCATACACGCACGCACGCACACACACACAGACAGACAGACACACACACACACAGATACATACACACAAACACACACACGTGCACACACAAACGGAACGCACTCAAGGTTCATCATCTTCCTCAGCCAAGGGAATTGTGGTACATATGGACGAAAACAACAATAAACTAAACTCACGGGGACGATCTGAAAGTGTTTGATTCTCTGCGTGTGGCACAGGGACAGTACAAACGTCTTTGGGTTGCTCTGGCTGTCCCTCAGAAGAAACACTCTGAAAAACCAAAGTAAACACGCCATCTCTTTGCCATCTCTGTTTGAAAATAGGAAGGGCGAGCGGAACGTACGTTCGCAAACACGGCGAACCCCAGCCGCCGCCGCCGCCGACAACCGCTCGACAAAGAAGCCGATCCTAACGGTGAGGTGCGAGCTGCTCACCCGTCGATGAGGCCTTGCTGGGCGATGAGACGATGAGCCTCGTCTCGAGACAGCTTGCTGTGAAACCAAGGCTGAGCCATGTGGAGAGCTGCAACAGACAGACAGACAAACAGACCCCGCGATGCGTTCATTAGCCACCGAAGGTCTGTTCCCGCACGGTCCTTTGCGTCTATTCGTACAATGGCTTCTTTGGAAGGGCGCCCTCTACTGACCTATGTTTGACACTGCGTTCTGGGAAGTGGAAGGGCTTCCATGAGAGCTCAAGCGATGGCAGCTTTTTCTCTGGAGAGGATACAACGTCAACGGTTAACGTCAACGGTTAACGTCAACGGTCAATACCTTTTGAAAACCCAAGTCGCTATTTTTGCCACACTCGTACGTAACCGACTTGAGCGTTGAGTTCAACTTGATTTTTCTTCCCCTTGTGATTAACCACGCACGTCCCACGCATACATTTGTAAGTCGTTAACCATAACTCCTTTTCGTTTCTCTTCGGTCTTACCCTCCATAACATGCCCTCTTCCAGTGCTACCGACAGGGCTTCCGATGGGTTCTCAATCACCCTGCTCCTCTGGCCGGAGAAGTCCATGGCCACCAGGGAGTTCTCGGAGATGCTTCTCTAGAAAGAGACAAGGAGAACGGCCAAACATTGTAGCTACAAGAATCACAACCACAACCTACCCAACCTAATACGGATGAGATTAGACTTGACCTGTGACAACTGTTCCGGTACTTTTCTCACAACCATTTTATGTCAAACAAAGTGAAGTTAGTGATATGTAAAATAGGGTTTTCCCCCGTTTGAGGTTGTGTTGCACTGCCATCTAGTGTCTCGTAACAAACGTGTATCTAATCAATTTCGGATTGAAAATAGGTTTGAATAGAACGACACATGGGCACACATCTTTGCCATCTGTCAAATGGTCCTACTGAGAGGCTCTAAATAATTACGCACACTATAGGAAACGCCTCGTCGGGATTAGCGGGTAAATCTCTGGAGTTCCGCCTCTGCGACTCAAAAGCTCCCTATCCTTAAGAGCAGCTACAGCAGAGGGACCAGCGTTAACTCTGGCCATCGGAAACATTCCAGTCCGTCTTAAACCCTCTGCATCAATGCAGACAATGTAAAGATAACACGTACGTGTACTACACATCATGGTTCAAACAAACTCAGCGACGGGGGCTCAACCCCGCCCCCCCGCCCCCCCTTGGAGAACGGTTAGGTTCAAGGTTTTTTATTGTCATATGCATAATGTTTACAGAGGCAAAAGTATGCAATGAAATTCGTGTGTCTCTACGACACCTAACGCTAATGCAGGCTAGTGGGAGTTTCTGCTGAGTGGGCAGCGTGTTCTGTGCCAGTCTAAACAGCGCCATCTGACCAGCAGAGCTCCGACACCCAGGACCCAATAACGTCCTACGTGTCCACGGGCAGCTCCCCGAGTGGGTCTAGCTCTCCCTGACACTCCTCCGGGCCTGCGTATCAGGGTCGCAGTCTGGCTCCGACACCGTCTGCCTTTCTCTGACAGCAACGTGGAGGTGACGAGTTGTTAAGTCTGAGAGCAGCTGATCGGGGATATTTTTAAAAAGCGGAGGGTCCCCAAACATGTTCCAGTGCAATAAATAGATCATGTTTACTTTTCCAGAATATTCCGATTTAAGAGAGACTTGTCTGGGGCATATTCTACTATCAATATACCCTTTTAACCTTATGTTTCGTGTTCGCTCACACGTTATAATAGCGCACAAATGACTCAGTCAGTCCGTTGTAAAATATCAGTAATTATTTAATGAATATATATTATACAGATGTATTTGGACTAGTGGAAAGTGTTTTGACAACACACTACTAAATCCTTACACAGTCCATAGCACAGTTGGTAAGAACCTCAACACTGTCCCGTTTTCAAGCACCAAGGCAAGACATGGTAATATTATTACAATCCATGATGATGCTAGTCAGCTAATTAGAATATGACCGTGCTATACCATAGAAGAAAAGTACTGATTCAGTAAGTCATTTACATACCATTGGTGAAGTTTTCTGTTTCTGGTGCGGTTGTATAAAGTTTTGATAAAGCTGCATCCCATACTGAAAAACAAAACTCAAACATTCAGTCTCGCCATTACAATCTCTGGTCCATTACCTATATGCCTGCAGCTAATCGAATTACTAAAGAGACTGCGCAAACACTAACAATTTCTGTCAAATAAACAAACAAATAAATGAATACATAAAACGTACTTGAATATTTTTGCAATTTGGGTATACTTTTGGGAAATGTATCAGTAGTTTAAGATAGGATTAAAGTTCAATATTGAGAAAAACACCTTGAACAGTCGCATAGCAGTGACCCAGCAAGTCCTGTTCTGCTCGTCATCTGCACACAGCAGCTTCAGGTCCCGGGCTGAACCACATTTAGTTGACTGAGTGTTGCACAGAGGTTATCAAAGAGAGACAGCAAGATTTCAGTGAGTGTTTCCCACCCAGCGACAAAAAAAAAGAAGGAAATACCATTGTTGGGAAAACAGAAGCGGTACCTTGACACAGAAGCCATAGTCTGTAGGCGCTCCGTGATTTTTCCGGGCAGATAGCAGAGTGTAGACATCGCTATCGCAGAACTCAGAAATGAACTGCAGATGTCGTGGTTCCTGCAGGAGAGAAAGAACGAAAGAAAGTGCAAAAGATGAGCGACAGGATCCCAGGTAGCACCATGCCTACTCCATGCCACATCCGACCCCCCGAACACATGACGCTCCCATTCCATGCACTGACGGCTTGGGTTCCCAGCATTCCTCTTCAGTGCAGATTGGAGTGCCTTTACAAATCCAACTATGTAAGGGATCGACACGTGCATGTGAGCTATGTGGGGGGGGGGGGGGGTGCCCTGTGTATGGACAGATGATGTGTACTGCAGTATAAATAGCAATTAGGGTACTGTAGACACCTTAAGAGAAAATGAAGTTACACTGAAATAAAAAAGAACGTCACTCGTATTATCAAATTGAAACAACTGTCTTGGTTTTCTGCTTATAGCACTCATCTATATATTCTTTTATAATATTTAAAAAAAAAAAAACGCGGATTGGTAATTCACTAATATTTCGAATTCCTATAATACAAAAATGAATGCAGGCTGAATAACTTCTGTATTTATGCTCCATGTAAAAAAAAATTGTGTTGCAATTAATGTATAACTTCAGGTGTAGGAATAAGTACCAACTATGGCACACAGTGTTAAGAGTTTCTTTTTGGGACAATGTTAGCACCATCTCTGGGCCAGGGAGAGAGATTTCCAAGAGATTTTAAGTGGAGCGGCACACAGACATCCATTGTTTAACCTCCCTGTGACATAACGTCCACACTTCCTTATTACTATGTTTAAAGAAAGAGGCGCAGTAGTACTTCATATCGGAGTTGACAGCCAGACAATGTTGATGACAACACGGTCGAAAGGCAACCAAAAATACTGCCAAACTAGTTTGCAGGTTCACGCGTTTGATAAATTTGCTCTTCGACAAAAGGCCCTTTGTCAGGGGAAATAAAAGTACATGGTTGTCTTGGCACAGCCCGGCCCAAGTATGAGCTATCAGCAGTTGAGAGGTTCAGTTTTAACCTGGCTGACAAGCCAGCTGATCATAAAGGATATCTGGCCCAACCTGTTTCATAGAATTCCCCACCATGAAAACCCTTTGCAATCAGTACCCAAAAAAATAATCTAATAGTGGCATAAAGCGGTCGGCGACCTTGAGTGCCTTGAAAGGCGCCTTATAAATGTAATGTATTATTATTATTATTATTATTATTATTATTATTATTATTAAGTGCACACACATAATGTATTCTGACCTTTGAAGTCCCTTTGTTAGAGAAGTAGAGCCCGGATCTTCTCAAGACAAAGTAGAATTTCTTCCAGGACTTTCGACCCTGCTCTTTGGCGTGAAGATGTCCATGAATCTCTGGACAAGTGCTGGAGTTAAGAAATGTCTGATGGAAGAATGCATCGACACTCCATCAACGTTCCGTCGCGGTATTGGCTATGATGCGCGTGAGTCCGACGGAAATGTGTTACCTGAATGAGTTCAGAGTGGTTCATCACGATCCCATTGGTTTCGCCGGATATGGACACCATGTGATCTGGGAAAAAATCCTATCAATATGAAAACAGCATCAGTCATGAACAGCACTTATGAGACACAGCGTTTCTTATGTCAAGAATTACACCGAATAAAAATCCTACAAATGTGAAAGATTCCACCAAATCCTCTTGATATGTTTTTTTTTCACCTTCCACTCACCAGGGGCTTCTTGAAAAATTCATATTTGGCAAAGTTCTTCCTGAAATAGAGGCGACTGTCTGTGTCCATCCCCCAGCCTGAGAGCACCTCCAACACAGACTCATGGTCTTCAATGGTTCTCTCTTTGAAACATAGCGAAAAGGAAGTGCGTGAATGTTTCTTTTCCTAGAATTTGAAATGTGTGAAAAGCATACAACATACTGGCCAAATATTGTTAAAAGCAATATTGTAAAAAAAAAGGTATAAGCATAACGGTAAAAGAACAACACACGTTTGCCTAAACTAAGAATGAAAACACAAAGACCATAGTGGCATCATAAACAATGCTTAGAGTATACCAGTTGTTTTCTACTCACAAATAGTTTATAACCAAATGTAAATCAGCGAAGCAAATCATATTTCTTATCACCATTTGTTATTATCACTTTTCCCATTGATACAAAACAGTTCATATATAATGGCTTTGGCAATTACTGAAGTGAGTGAAAAGGCAGTATTCATTAACTACCAAGAAAAAATGGTAATTACCTTTATTAATCAGAAGTCTAATGGAATATTTGGAATGAACATAGTAGTAGACAAAAACATAGAGTAATAAAGATGGTGTGTCAACAGACACACGCGAATCGGCCACTGAACCACCAGGGAGTCAAGGGAGCACCACTAGCCTTTATACAGACACATTATCTTAAATTTTCTAAAAGCTAAAAGCTAAAACTGCGTAGCTTATGGATTCCACTGATTCGAACGTACACAGACAAGCTTGAAAGAGAATCATCGATGCAAAAGGACTCTTTGCCAAGGACGGCCCTACGGCTTGGGAAATGCAAAACCGACAAATGATTTGTGCAAGGTGTTTATGCAACGATGGAAACACGTTCGGAGACAAATACCACCATGAAGACTTTTTACAAAGAATGGCTCACACAGAATGAGGATACTTCAAAATGAAATGACTGTGTTATCTTTTTTCAAAGGTAAACAAATGTCATTGATAACATACCTCACAGTTGAATGGTGTTCGTGTATGAAAATTCCTCTATTCACATTTTGTTATTATTATTATTATTATTATTATTACTATTATTATTATTATTATACTGTATGTTAGAAGCTTTCTTGTTGTCTCATATGCCAAAGAAAATAACTAAATAGTTTTACGGAATTGTACCTAAGCCTAGATGGGAGAGGTGTTCGAATAGAGTCCAGCAGTGGTCATCGATGCAATGGTTTTTGAAGACAAACAGTTGGCAGACGTCCCGGGCCGTGATGTCACTGGGCACCTCTACTGCTCTGCTGGTGTTGTCCTCATTGTACACTTTGATTACCTGGAATGAAATATATTCATCTTCATGCCAATGAAAACGGGTAAGGTTGTGCATGGATGTAGACGATATATTAGTGCTGAATCAGGCCGGACCATCAGGACACTATACAACGTCAAGTAATTAGAATGTCCGCATATCTCAACAGAATCATAAGACATCCGATTCAAGTGAGCGTCTAATGTTTGTCATGACATGAAAACTGCAGATATTTCATCCACATTGCCAACAACATAAACTTATAACAAAATACTCAAACCAATCAATTTTGCAATTATGTAATCTACAATTTTTGACATTACATCTAAATGCAAATGCATCCTCAGTTATATTGAAATACCAAACTAAAGCATACATAAATAACTTATCCTAAAATACAACTTACCCCCAGTTTGGGTCCCAAGCAGACTTGTGAATTTGTTCTAGCTCTGCAGTCTATATAGGGCTGAGTGCACAGCATTGCAAAATAGTTTTTTTATGGCGAACATGGAAACATGCATTAGACAGCACAGCGTCGACCGACAAGCAACCTACTCGATCTCTCTTTATCTTGTTCTTGGAAGCTTTCCCTTCCCTTATGTCCTTCTCGCTCTGTGCTGCATCAGCGCTGAAATGAGGTAATCAGACGAAGCTGCTTCCTAGCACAGCATTTTCCCGAATCCACACATCTATGTCACTGGCACTCTACCCAATCAACTGCCACCTTTTCCCATCCAAAGCCACAAAGTCTGGATCAGGCTGCTCCAGAAAAAAAGTGAGAGAGAGAGAGAGAGAGAGAGCGAGAGAGAGAGAGAGAGAGAGAGAGAGAGAGAGAG
>JAVQJS010151029.1:0-12125 GCA_036024795.1 Galaxias rostratus | reverse complement strand
CCCCCCCCCCCCCCCCCCCCCCCCCCCCCCCCCCCCCCCCCGCGCGGGTGTTGCAGGGCTTTATGTTTACAGGCCACTGCACTACATGTAGGGAACTAAGAGGCTGCAGAAGAAGCCCTAGTGAAGAGAGGCAGACGCAAACCAGTGCCCACAGAAATCTGGAGGAAAAATGGTGAACTGGGACAAGAGGACTTCAACACTTAAAAGTAAAACCTAAAATAAAGATGATTCTATTCTTACTATTAAGATCATCTTAGTACAAGGAGATAAAAGCTTAAGTTTCCAATACACTTCTTCACAGACATTACTTGCCAATTTAGTCTGTCTGGCAATCTAAGCAGATCACACCTTCCTATCGGTATTAAATTGCATTATGCGCAAAGTATTGCAAAGATGATTTTAGTGGTGGTCTTTATAGGATTGGTTAAAGGGGGAGGAGAGTGGAGTGGGAAGTGTAGTGCAGACTGCAAGCAAGTTTGTAAAGTAAAGGAAAAGCTGGACACGGGGTAAACTAAGCCCATAAACAAAGCCGTAATGCTGTGCTTAAGTAAATGGAAAGTGGGTAAAAATTCAAAACAAGAGATACACGTTTTGGTCAATTAAGCTCATCCATGTATTGTATTTATTATATGGCTGGTGAATTTGTTTCACACCAGTTCAAAGCAAGAAAGATCAAATAGAACAGTGGAAGTAAAAAAGAAAGTATATATAAAGCAACATCAAATACAAAGAGCAAGGTCACAGCTTTGAAGGAGGCACAAGAGCACAGCTGACCTTCTCTAATGTATTTTATTTTATTATGATCACAATTGAATAGCTCAGCAGGCAGCAAATTTAACATAGGTTAGGTAGAAGTATACATAACATATGAACAGTGTTACTAATGTGTCACCTTCTATTCATCATTGTTAGGCTCAATGGACTACTGTTAAAACTGTGCAACTCGATGTATTTGCCTCAATTTATAGTTTCCATAAAGTCTCCGATCTAGCTTGGGCTGGGTCTCATAAAGGGCCCATGGCTACATTACATTTCATTCTTGTCTCTAAACTGACGCATGACGCCTTAGTGTCATTGCTTGGATCAATGGGGACGCAGTAGGTGGACAAAGGCACAGGACAAATCTGAGAGGTGACATTGGTTCATCCTCTGGCTGTGGTCAGACAGTTGGCGCCGGGTCACCCATCTGGAAAGGGATTTCCTCAGTGGCAAACCACCACTACCAGACAGAATTATACCTTTGGTAATAGCCAGACTAAAACATATTAAGATTTAACCTTAGGATTCACATGTAAATGAGTTGGATGATTTGTTGGATTGTATTGCTATGTTTATTTACAGTATTTCTGTTAAAATTTCTGTTTTAAACTGTACATTTGGCTGCTTTGAATTACAGTCAATCACACCAGCACTATCGACAAACTATAAATGCATACTTGAGGTACAGTAGTAAGGCAGTTGGAACTATGTGTTAAATAGGCTTAATCTGTGAACTCATGTTTGTGATCTTGTAAAGCGTTGACTATGGACGTTGATTGGTTAGGTAGGGCATTCTGATATACCCTTTCATATTTGGACGTTGGCAACAACCAATGAGTCTTGAAATCCACCATTTGCATCCCTCGATTATTGCATAATGGATATTATAATACCTTTATAGTATTCTGTGTATTTAGAAATGTACTACAAGACGAAGCAATTGTTAGCGCTGTTTTTAAAAAGTAAACCTATCTTATAAAAATTTCAGAGAAAGGGGAAAAAAATCATGCCTATAATTATGGAAAGTATAACGTCTTAGCTGTTAATGAAAAAAAAATCATTATTCATCTTCGAGGCTTGATGAGATGGCAATTGGCGCAATTTACACAATCTTTGAGATTCCAGTATGGCCTGAAAATGATCCATTTTAATGATTGTAAACTTCACATTTGTACTACTACTACGAGACTTTGATGCACCGCAATTTCGTTAATAATCTTACCTGCAGTCGTCCAACTCCCTTCGCTCACCTCACGCCCTCCAACAGTTTAAGGGTCGCCTTTTAATCCATGGAAGCTGCTAAATTCCAGCTGTTCATCTAACCACTGAAAACATTTACGTGCCGCTAGCTGTGCAGTAAGTCCACTATTGCATTGATAGTGTTCAGAAAACAAAATCCCCCTTTGTTAAAAATGTTTTCAAAAACTGATAATATTATGTTCAGCTGAGGCAAGTCTAAACATGAGACTCAAGAAACACGTTGACGAGATGTCTTTCATTCCAATTACAGAAAAGCTGAAAGTCCGTCGCAAATGTATTTTGTCTTCCTCAGACTTGATGCACCTTTAGTTGTGAGAATTCCTTTATTTTACAGCCCGATTTTGTCGTAAAATTATTCTTCCATTGGTCACGACTTCTACATCAGTTCAGTCCGTAAGCTCCTCCACCTTGTTTCATCTGAGTCTGGGTGCTTGTACACTGTGCATACTGCTGCACTAACTTATCATGGAGACACCCAACCGAAAGAAGGCAGAACGCACCGAGATGGGTACATACACTTCTCACTTTGCATGCACAGGGGCATACTGGCTGTCAACTGTCGTTACAAGATGTAGTCATATTACCCGCAGACACACACACACACACACACACACATTTCAATTATTAAAACTGTAAGTTAAGTCAAATTACCCAAAGAATGTTAAGGAAAAATGATGCTACTTTCTTTTATCGTTCGACAATAAAAAATATCTTTTGTTTTGTTTCGTTTTATGTACACATACATAATTTCAGATTCAGATTCAGACTATGTAGATGCAACTTTGTTTGTATGTCTATACTTATTTGTAATTACAATACCTGTCCATCCTTCTTTGAAAACTTGCAGCTAGATACAGGACACAAGGCTCTTCATATAAGTATTGCACTTTTAAAAATAGTCCAATCAACTACTGCCATCATCTGGATGTTTACAGGAACACTGTTAGGACTTGCAGTCCTCTGAAAAATAACTTATCATGTAACTTAAAATAGCTGCCAAAGTTGATCAAAAATGTTTATTCCATGGTGAACATTTCAGCTACATAACCCGTGTCATTTGCACAAATATTAAAATTTTATTGTATAATGCACAAGTGGACAGGAAAATAATCAACAAGAAAGTCACATGGAGAGGGAAAGATGATTGATTGGTATGTCGTTCAGTTCAGTGACAAAAAATGAAAGATTTCTGTTTTGGAACACTTCCGGAGGGGATCACGTTTACGCCTGCTTTATCTGGTTTCACGCCACGCGAGTGGCAGCCTGTTGCAGCTCTTACTCACCGCAGAGTAGTTTCTTCGCAAACTTATTATGAGATGTGATTTTATTACGTGAGCTTGTCACTTTACTTAATGTTTATTTTACCTTTTATCTGCACTGTCCAATTTTTGCTGCAACAATGTACATTTCTCTGTTGTGATAAAATAAAGGAATTCTGAATCTGATTCTCTTCAGAAAACAAGGCTGAGAATGAGGAAAGATTTATAAAGTCTTCAAGGCAATCCTGGGACATTGGCATCTCCAATATTTGTTCGTGTTAGTGTCCATGCACTCTTGGTTTTGGAACAATTGTGTAAGCTGCTTCCGAAAGGCATTAGCGGCTGTAGTAGTTCATCAAAGGTGGAGTTCATTTCCCAAACCTTGTTAGCATTCCTCTTTGATGTAGATTTGATCGTCTGTGTCAGACTCCAGATGCTCCAGTCTGTCTGTTTGTCCATTCATAATCTCATCTGGGGTTTTCATGAACCTAGCAAAAAAAATGATCAAATCTGTAATATACTGTTTATTTGGTCATTTATTTGGTTTTGCTGAATTCACTTGAAATGGAAGCTTATGGTACCTGAATAAAAGCCTCTGACCAGGCTCCTTCCTGATAATGTTTAGTTTGTAGTAGTGTCTCAGTGCTCGTGACATCTTCTCATACGTCATGTTGGTCCTGTTCTATAAAAGAAGAAGACAAATATCATAATAGCAATTCATGGAAGTTGATCAAATCCTGGAACAAATGGCCTCCATATAAAATTGCCTTCCTTGAATCTCCAGCCAAGGTAAGATGTTTACCTTGTGGTTTCCCCAGAGACGGGCCAGGCCATTTGGATCCATGATGCGAAAGACTTTGGTCTCTGGGTCCTCCCAGCGGATGTAGTTCTCGTACCTGCTGTCTGAGAGGAGCTGGTAGACATAGTCCCAAAGTAGCCTGCAGTCTGGAAAACACAAAAACAAAATTAGAAATTCATTGGACTTGCTGCCGATATGGTGTAGGCTTTTTTAGGGCACTTATAAAAATAGCAAAGAAATCGTCTAACCTGCAATCCGTCCAATGGGCATAGCCTGCTCCTCTGGCGGTGAGACAGGCACAATAACATGGTTCCTGTACAGAGCCTCCTCATGGTGGTGCAGCTGCTGCTGCTGGTGCTGGTGGGCGAGTGCTAGCAGATGTTGGGGGTGGCCTTTCCCCTCACGACCATTTTCATGGGGTTGTTGTGGATGGGTCCCACCACGGCCATGCCGAAAGTCCCCGACACCCCCACTGCGCCCGGGACTAAGCAGCAGTGGATGCATGATGGCACTGGGCATGAGCTGGATGACCCTGGGAGGTGCAGCGTCCTGACCCCCAGGGCTGCCTGGACAGGGGGCTTCGCGAGGTGTGGCACAGCGACCGTTGGGAGCTGCCGGCGACACTGACAGAGGATACATGTCCTCCGCTAGGTGGTGGTTGCTGTCAGGCAACTGGGAAGCATGGAGAGGGTCTTCAGCAGTGGGCCTCGGGTGGTTGGCGTCTGAAGGCCTGGGAGCGAGATGGTGGGGAGAGCGTGAGCGGTGTCGGAGCTCGATGGTGGGCGGGTGCTGGGGGAGGGGCTCTGTACCTCGTGGAGCGCGCCGTACCGTTTCTGTTCACAAAAAGTAAAGAATCAGGCGGCTCTGTTAGGTTTGACTTACGTTAGCTATTTGTGAAAGTAAATGCTGCCCGCATTGATCTGCAGACGTCAAAGTCGGTAAATACAAACATTCATAACTGCCGCTGTGTGTGACTTTTTTTGTCCAGCAGATGTCACTACACTCCCGTACAGGAAATTGTATCTCACAATCAGGGCAGTAAGATTTATTTGAATTTCTTCTGTACATTTCAACAGTTCCACAGCTTAGACCCAAAACAAGAAAATATAAAAAAAAATACTAACACACCGCATTATTCTGCATAATTTATTTCTGAATTCAGGAATAACATTCTGCATAAAAAAAAGGAAATGGTAGGCAACCTAAAACACCTGGTCGCCTACTTCCTCTCTGTGATAAACCCCTGGTGAAGATAAAAAACTTACTGCTACACCACATCTTGTTCAAACACAGCAGTGTTTCCTTGTGGAGCCGGTTTTACTGTCAACGTTTTACCCCTGCATTCCCTTCCTTTTGATTTTTGCTATGTCACATTTCACTGTATTGGTGCCAGAAAAGGGAGTCCAAAGTGTATCAGAGAGGGAGAGGGACTCTTGTTTGAGCAATAAGTTAATAGCAAAAACAAATACAGATGTGGTTAATAAATATGTCTAAGTTGTTACAATACAAAGGATGTCAAGTTATACCAGAATGTTGGGAGGTTTCGAAAAATTGAAATTATTCGACAGACCCCTTTTGAAAATATTTTTTATGTTGTACTTTATCTCAGTTTACTACAGATATATTAACTCAACCAGATAATTTTTTTTAGTTCTCATGCTAGCTATGTAGCTACATGTTAACATGTTAAGTAGACACCGAATGCTTAGAAGCCCTCATGGATGTAAAGTTCTCTAGGCGAGTCAGGTCTGCACAAACTGACTTAACATATACAACGCAAAAAAACAACTCTCCCTTTTTATCTGTGTACGTTGTTTGAGGGGGAGGTTTTAATTTTAAAGGTCACAATGCAAAGCAAATCAAGTGTTTAATAAATTAGACAATAAGATAAACGAGAAATATTGTCTGTTTTTGAAATATCAGTCATTGACTGCTACCTGAACAGAAAATGATGTTAAAAAATGTATCATTTTAGTTTTCAATCTGAGACCAAACTATTTCCATGATATTACAAAGCAAGCATCACCTTCAAGTTTAAGGTGCTGGAGAGGGCCCTCTGGCAGTGGGTGGAAGGAGTTCCCAGGGAAGTAGCCAGATGGATAGGAGACGTATGGCTTTCTCTGCTTTAAAATGTGCTGCAAGAGCTCATAAAGTACGTCCCCTGAAACACACAGTCAAGACGTTACAATATGGTTCCTGATATCTACTCTCACATATACTAACGACAGAATCGGGCACTGGTACCAAAAGAAAGAACAACACAATAGCATTCCCTTCGCTTTTCAGACAGCTAGGATTATGCAATACACACATGTTAGTGCTTTGGCCTGATGCTCGTTCTTTAATAATGATACATTAATGGGGAAATTGTTGCTCTGAATATGAATATCTCCTCTGAAATGCTAGACATATAATTAACTATTAAGAAAAACCTAGCTTAATAACAAACCAGTACCACAGGATGCAGATTTGGTTTTATGACAATTTATATGAAATGATTTATCAGTACACAAAATTATTCAAACAAAATCTAAACACTCGTCTTTGATAACCCAAACCTAAAAAAACCGAATTGCCAGCTACTGTTTTTAAACCCTACATTTAGATAAGATTAGATAAAAAAATGAAAGGTTTCTTAAGCAATTATATTCAAGCCTTTTAGGGGGGTTCTCATTACAACTTCAAGGAAACTGTTTTCATAATGGAAGTCAGGACAATGTAGCCATAGACAAACAAGCATGCGTGTGCACACACAGTCACACACACAAACACACACCCTTTCAGTTCTCACTTTCTCGTCCTGTAGCTTCAGGGGAAATTCCTTGTGTTGCCAGGTGACGGTTGAGGACGGTTTGTACTTCCTGATCAACCGTTTGCCCGACTGTACTCCTACTTCCTCTACTAAAGAACAAAGACAGCCGCTCGACAAGAGCAATTGCCTCTAGCATCAGACACCATTGTTTTCTTTCTTCCTCTATTTAGGCGGATCTCATTGATTCTCGCAGACTACATGTTTTACATGACTTACATGAAAACACATTGATTGGACCAACAATGGCAAAACAATGTTTATTACAACCTAATTTGTAAGACTGTAAGACAACAAGGTTTTCCATTCTAGCACTTCCAAATACACAAAACCCATTGTTTCCCATTTGACCCTTTAAACCTAACCCATCCGGACTGGTTAAGATGAAGAGAGCAGAGGAGAGGCTCCAGGTACCAGAATGGGGGGAACGGTAGCGGAAGTCCTCCTTGGTGAGCAGGAGCAGGGCTTTGCCGTTCATCTGGAAAGAGCTGCTGGTGATTGGCCGCAGGGCGAACTCTCTCTCAGCCCAGCGAAGCCACTGGGCCACATCCTCCCTGCTCCAGAACACTGGCTGCAAGCCTGGAGACAGGACACAGAGTGGGAGAGATGTGAAGGACAGGCAGAGGTGCAGGGAAAAAGGCAGAAGAGGAAGGTGGAGGGTGTGGACATTTTGGGAGAGGACGGGGGAGGACAAGAAAAAAAGGATGTTGAGGAAAAAGGAGATACATTGAAGGGGTGGTAGGGAGAGGAAATAAAGCAGGACAGGAGAACGATGGAGGGAAGTAAGGAATGAGACCAAGGGAGTAAAAAAGGGATATAAAGGAAGTTAAAAGGAAAGGAAGGAGTGATTCCAGACGAGGGTAGAGATAGGTAGAGATGCAGTAATAGGGATGGGTATGGGCATGATAGGAACGAAGGAATAAAATAAATAATAAAAAAAAGATAGAAAATGTTGTTTAAGTTAATTCATTCATTCATTTAAATCATTCAATCTTTGTAAACCCCAGACATGCATATTGGAAGACAACTCATATTCTCCACAGATTCATACATTATGTATAAAGGACAAGGATACATTTTAAAGAGGCAATGATAGGAGCAGAATATCTAAAGGAACAAAGTGCTTTATAAATATAATGTATTATTATTATTATTATTATATGCCTTCAAAGTAGTGGGAGCTTGGTCAATAATTGAAATTAAAAGAAAAATAATCTGGCTAACCACAAATAAATCCGGCAAACCACAAATAAATCCCCAAAAAAATCACCTTCCAATATAATATCAGAGATGAGAACATTTTTAAAAAATAAACAATGACCAAAAACCAATGCAATTTAAATTGATCTATTCAAAGCTCAGGTGAAGTTGTTTCTTTTTATAACAGTTCAGTACTGTAGTTTCCGATGTGAAATCCCCTTCTTATAGCAATGCCAGTAAGATTCAGTCCCGACTTCACATAAATCCCACACCAATGACAGTGCAGTCGACATCAGAGGATCTATCACCCCCACGCAGCGCATAACCAGTCACTTCTTATGTCTCACTTATCGCTGGCCCTGAACACTTCCTCTAGGATTGGGACAACTTATCTTTGGCCGGCGGAGCGCACAATGTCACTGTCACACTAGCAATGGTACGTCCATGCTTGGTGTTGAGCCATCACTTCCCTCATCATCTCAGAGAGAATGCTTTTACATAATAACCATCTCAGGAATGCTGCCTATATTGATAGCTCCTTTTTTGCCTCCACCCCAGCCCTCAGATGGGTTGGCTCTTGAAAAAGATGTCAAAAACCTCCGACATTTTACATTTGCACCGAGTAAAAACCTTTTCAGCGTGTGCGTCAAAGCCATTTTAATAATAAGGACATTGGTAGACTCTCTTTTATTTAAAGTGGCATTCAGTGTTTTAACAACATCGTTTATAATCCTCTTTCTAGGCCACCTTACGTCGTGATTCACGCTCTACGACAAATAGCAATCCAGAACTCACAGGTGGGAACATCCGTCTTAATATGCAACCAATCCTCCTCTCTTATTCACAGCATTCACCAGCTGCATGTCTTTCTCCTATGGATGATATGTCCATCACAAAGCCTGAGTGAGTTTCTATGGAACCCCAGTTGTGAGGTCACGGCTGTGAGGTCACGGCCGTGGTATGTTCTCTCCAGTGCCGGAGAGAGGGACAGGCTGCTTTGCCAAAATGCCTCTGAGATCCGGTCTGCCGGACTCCAGCCATCTGCACAGGACTCAGTGGGGGAGGTGGGTGGGTGGGGGAGAGGAGGCAGGGGGAGGAGGAAGAGCAACAGGAAGGCAGCCCAAACAAACGTCTCCCACAACGCACTTTGTCAGGAAGCGATCCAGCGTGGGCTCTGTTTCAGCACAGGAAACTTCCTGCGGTAGGGTTAGGGATCGTCACCGCAGGGTTTATCAACAGTCAGCAGTCAGAAAGGGGAAAATGTGTAAAGGGAGAAGCGTAATGTGTACAAGGAACAGGAACCAGGAAGCAAAGTATAGCTGATAAAGTGCATGGAGATGGAAGGACAGGCAGACAAACACTACTTCCTCACTGAGTGTGGTGGATATAAAAGGCAACAGATAAAGAAGGAGAGCACAGTCTCGCTGTTGTCTTTATTACAATAAATGTATTGTTTCAAAATGTGTAAAAAAGCTGTCTTGTATAAAGGTACATTTGTAAAGGACTGCCAACACATGCTAACCAAGGAGTTTTGGTATACTCTCGTTAATCCAGGTATTTGTCAGAAGGCATAAATTAGCAGTTAAAATGTGTACTCTTACCAAAAGTAAACCATGTCTTGTGGAGCTGAAGCCTTAAATAATCCTCAATCTTCTCTGATGACACATAATTTTAACCTAGTAGATTCTCAGGCCCCCAGTTTCTCTCTGTCTCCATTTTTCACTTGTGTACAGTACACACACAAACACACACCAGAGGTGCACAGCGTTGCCAAGGCAACTTGCAAGCACCCGGAATGAATGGAAGAAAGAAGGGATGAGATCACTGGTATCTTGTTTCCTTTTTTCTCCACAGACAGTTCAGGAGTTTGGTATTCTTACTCAGCGCTGCTGTATCATTCAGCTGCCCAATAAATGCTTTTCTTTTTTCTGAATATAGGGGATGAGTATGGGAGGTTCTAAGTCAGACTAAATGAATGAAGTATCTATTTAACAAGATGGAAGGTAGGAGAGAAAGGGAAGGAGGAGCACAGCTATTGACCTCATGACCATTCTGACTCAGGGACAAGTCGGTGCTACTTACGCTTCATTACACTCACTAGACAATTATCTAGTCTCAAATAATCTGCTTAAATATTAGTTTTACTGTCCTAATTTCTCACTCTCCACCCCTTTTCCTTTCTCTTTCCAGCCCTCTCTCTTTCCCCAACTCCCTCGTGAATAGTTGTAGGCATGGAAAAAACATTCAAAGAAAACTTTACTCCTTATCCCATATGGATTTCTACTTCCTACACATGAAAGCGTGTGCCTGTTTCGAGTCCAGCGACATTGGAATTCATCCAGTTAAAACAAACATATCATAGAGCATCGATCAAGAGTTCCTTTTTCACTAGGATGTGGTGTGACCTGTTTTAATGGCTTGTTGTTCAGGAAGGGAGCAAGCTGGTTCTTGTGGTTTAGTTCCTGATCCCTGCGGTTCCACTTAATTTTGTATTTGCAAGAAATCTAACCAAACCCAAGCTCTAACTGAAGATGGGAAGTAAATTAATATCTTTCAATTCTAATAAACACACCCCACAGTATCAACTTCTAGCCATTCCCTTTCTGATGGCTAAAAGGTTAGCATGCAATTGTGTCATTGTTTAAATCAAACCATCTAAGCAGGCCACTTTTACAATATAATAGAAACTGTTTGAAATCCGACTTGTGTTACTCTCTACAATTCCATAAGAAACATTTCTAACAAAGAAATGGCTTGCCTTTACACTCAAACCTGATAGCCCAGTACATAATCTATATAATTAGAACGAGAACAAGTTATAGACAAATATTTCATGCACTACGGTCTTTTGCCACAGACACTAAATATGAGAGAGTACACTGGGTTTACAAGATTACGTCAATCTAGTGCTCCGTTCCCACCTGAATTATAGGGGGAGGTCTGTGCCTCTCCTCTCAAAGTGACATGTGGAGTGTGTTGCAAACAGGAAGAGAAGGGGGCTGCTCTCAGTCTGCCCGTTGGCATTTGAGAACAGTTTCCCTTTCAGAGGAGAAAGAGAGCAAGAGAAAAAAAACAACAACATTTATTCAGGAAGCGCCGTCTGCCCACTCAGGAAATTCCTGAGGACGAGAGCTGCTTCCAGGGGCAGGAAATTTCCCCTCAGAAAGACTCTAGGGCCAACAACACACACACACACACACACACACACCGAGACACGTTAATACGAAGAGATTGTTATGCCATATATTTCAGTAAACACAGACAAATGCACTAGAAATGAGACCCAAAAAATAGTAGGGGGTTGCTTCAAAGAGACTCACATAAATAAATACACAGGCATACACCTACACTAACGCTGACATGCCTTGCACAAAGGCATAGACTCACAATCTTATCCACCCACACATCCAAGCATGCACAGTACAAACCCAGCTGTGAGCTTAAACACACACTTAAGGTTTCACATGGTTCCACAGACATGAATTGTGTGTTTGCCAGTGATTTGTGTCTCATTCATTTTATACAGGGCTATTTTAACTTGCTTGTTTACGCGTCACACATGATACTCCCTGCTTTCCTATAGTGCAATATACATGATTGGGCAATGTCTATCAGTTTATCGTAGACTGTGGTGATAACCTTTAATTGTTGTGAACAAAAATTACTCTGGATTTCATTCATTTAATTTGTGGCAATGTGTCAATCAGCCATCTTTGAAACCACAAGGCATTTTCCCAAAACACACTATAGGTAGTCGCCTACAGATTGTCCATGACCAAAAAGGGTTAAAGTGGAGCAGCAGCATTCTTTGAGTGTGAGGAGCAGGCTGCAACTCTCCCCCTGATCTAATCCACTTCCTCCTCAGGAAATGGAGAAGGCGGATTTCTGCCCACACTGCAATTTCCTCCCTCTTTCTCTTCTTTCTTTCTCCGGGGGGGGGGGGGGGGGGGGGGGGGGGGGGGGGGGGGGGGGGGGGGGGGGGGGGGGGGGGGGGGGGGGGGGGGGGGGGGGGGGGGGGGGGGGGGGGGGGGGGGGGGGG
>JAVQJS010151028.1:0-11640 GCA_036024795.1 Galaxias rostratus | reverse complement strand
TATCAGTAACACACTACCATGCCATGTCCTGTTTGGAGTAGATTTTTGCAGATTATCAATTATTTCATAAAATAACTATAATCTATCAAGGTGGCCAATGGTAATTGGTAAAGAGGGGTCCCACAATGCAGAATTTTAGTTTAGAATAAAAGTACGGCTCTGCGGGAAACCGAATCAATTTAGCATTACTTTAATAATGTTATACATGATGATTTAGTCTGAATACTAAAGCTATGAAGTTCTGCATCTGTTATCTACAATAACAACTGATTGTATGAAAACAAAGATATGAAAAAGCTGTGTTTGAATACAAAACAATTGAATGTATTTACCTGTCTAGAAAACATAAAAATTACATGACTACAAAGAATCTAAACATACACAGTATAATAGTCTAAATGTTGAACATTTATGGTATGTAAAACATTGTGGAAATTGTCTCTGTTTTTAGCATCAAACCCTCAAAGTGACAAAAGTGGGCTTTTCGTTACTTTGAGAGCGTAGGTGGTGTTGTTTTGTCAAAGGAGTGAATTCTGATTCTCTGTGTGCCGTTTGTGGCTGGATTGAGAGGCAGTCTGTGGTTTTAGTGGTAATGTTCTGAAACTGAGTTAGTTCCTCATTTGAATAAACATGGAGACAAAAACCAGGTTTTGGGTCTATCTTGACCTTTTCTGGTTAGGACAAAGGTGCGCTAGTTCTGTTTTGGTGATCCAGCAGGTCCTCTGACTCGGTAGATTTGGTTAAAAGTTCTGAATCCCTTCAGAAAACGTTGGAAGTTGGTAAGTCCCAGGTTATGTGCAACTCTTAAAAGCAAAAATTTCTAGTTGGAAACAATGCTTACAAAATGTCATGGTGGACATTTTGATACCAAACATGACTATGCTTGCTAGGACGATTAATTTAGAAAAATAATACAAAATATATAATTAGTACAAACTAGACGCAATTGATATTACAATTTCTTCTCATTGTCAGTGTACAATAATTTAATTGATTGTTCCTTAGGCAACAGTTTCTTAATCCCAATTTATCAATCCTTCGAGTGGACACTGTGTTGTTTGGTTTAAATCTAAAAAACTGTGTGGGAGGAACATGCCAGCCCCCCTGAAGTGTTCACCAGGGCCATTTTGCGGCTGGTTCCTTTGATCTCATCCAAAGACGGGGGAAGATTCTCAGATTGGTTCCCCTACACTTTGCTGCCGTGGCTTGTAGCATTCCAGCTCTGGCAGAACAGTGTGATATGACATTGATAATGCTCCTATGGTAGCTATTAACGTCATTGTGACCTTTCTGTCTTCTTTCTCTTTTGCTTTCTCTTTATCTCTCTTTCTCAATCTCTTATTTTTTCCTTTTTTTCTCTCAAAAATTCTCCATCTCTCTCTCTCTCTCTCTCTCTCTCTCTCTCTCTCGCTCTCTCTCACTCTCTTTTTTATTCTCTCTCTCTCGCTCTGTCTGTAGATTTATCTTAACTTCAGCTCCAGGTTTGCAGTAACAGCAAGGACCAGCGAGGATCAGGGAACCCAGAACGAAGTGGCCCTGCATCTCAACTCCTTGGGCAGCACTGCAACCCAGCCCTTACTGATCCACAGTGAAGTCTTCCTCCAAGAGACAAGGCTTCAGGCCCACCGGGTCTGATGGAGAGCCGCTCCAACCACCACCCCCCCCCCCCCCCCCCTTTCCGGACAACTGCCCCATAAAGTGCCTGCGACCGTGCAGCCCCTGATAACCCGACCACACCGATGTTAATTGGATACCAGTCCCATCGTGCAGTGGAAGTCCCCAACCAACTCTGCACCCCATCATCGTTACCGCCACCTCCTAATTACACGGAGGCCCTGCCTGCCTTGTCCCAGAAAGGGACCCCCAGCGCCCATACGCTGGGCAAAGGCTCTTTTCCCCTGGGACAAGGAGGGAATTTCACCTCGTATCATGACGCTGTACCAGTTATACAAACTGCCTGTTCTCAATCTATTCTGTTGCAGCTTTTGCTTTTGTGTCAGTAACGTGGTTTTCTTTTACATTTCATATTTTTAAACATTTTTTTTATTATTATTATTTTTTTTCACGCAATGCAACATTGAAATATTTCTCAATTGCAGTTATTTCTTACTTTAATTTTTTCTAGTGTTGTTTTTTTTTTCTAATGCTAAGTTATTTTGAGTTTCTAATCCATGTGTTTTGAGAAGCAGTTTAAAGTAGGAGGACGAGGCAATCATAGACCACATTAAGCTTATCTTCCGTTTTGTCTTATGATATATTCGTCGTCAGTATTATTTCACATCTTCAGGCCTATGAAAATATGAAGGAAAAATGTTTTGTTTAACATTTTTTGGGGCCTACTGGATTTCAGTATCGGATGGTAAACAAGCTACACTGTTGATGTTGGTATTGGACTGTGAGCCCAGACCCCAGAAAGTGTCCATGCATTGAAACTTGTATTTAGTTGCCTTTGATAATATTTCGGGATGAACCCTAGAGATGGTACTATGATATAAGATGATTTTATGTGCTGTACAGTATGTGCATATATGAATATTCAAGTAAGTGGTTTCAACCTGAGAGATGCAATTGTAATAGCTGGTTATACATTTTACTGTTGTTCCTAGAGACCTATTGTAAATATGTAAATATTTCGCTTCTATCGTGAATAGTGTTATTATTGTTTACAGCTGTCATCTTAAAGGTACTACAGACTCAACGTAATGACGTAACTCTCTCCCCCTCCTAACTTTTGTCTGGGCTGTTGGGCTTTTAGCCTGTTGATGCCTTCTGCACATACTGCTGTACTGGTTACTAAGCAGAACAGAGACCAATGATGAGAGCCAAAGCCAATGGGAAGCTTAAGGCTCATTTAGAATGCCAATGGGAAGCTACATTGTGTTCTCCTATAACGACTTGCAGGTTGATGGTGGCTTATTGTTCCGGTGTATCTTCTGCTCCCTGCATCCCTTTACTACAGGTCATGTCATAGTGCTCTCACCCATCAGTAGCTGGTTTCCCAGCAATCCTTTCCTTTGTATCCAGCTGCTTCCGCCGACGGAAGTGGGACTTTACCAGCACTTCTCAGCAAGAAGTCTGTGTCAGTCCAGACACCATTTCTTCGACTTCCCTCCTCCCACAGTAGGATGTTATTGTGAGGAGCACCTGGACGATGCTGTGATTGTATGCAAGTGTGTCCGTGTGTGTGTGTTTGTGTGTGATTGTAAGAGAGAGAGAGTGTGAGAGAGTGTGTGGGAGTGTGAGAGAAAATGGGAGAGAAAAGAAGGAGAGATCGGGAGAGGGAGAGAAAGAGAGACGCTACAACAAAAAGATGAATATCTAGTTTGCAAAAATACCAATGTCTAATTACTGCATTTATTACACTGTAAATAGTTTATGTGCGTGTTCGCAAAGTCAATACTCTGTATTCTATTTTCTTACGGTACAAGGATGCTCATTTCTATATGCTGTTGTTTAAAATATGTCAGAACCACCTCTACATTGCAGAAGTGTGGTAAGCATTCATGTAAGCTCTTAGTGCTTCCGACATTTAAGCCTTTATCTTTAGGTTTGGCTTAGCGATGGACCAGCCTAGTAAATTGTCCATTGGACACCTACCACAGTGCAGTGACTCACAAACAAGCAAAACAGCTTGCAGTCAAGAGTCAATGATTCAATTTGAAAGGCAGTATCGCTAAATTATGCTATATTCTTAACATTGTCTACTGTCCATATGATTTGCTTGTTCTTAGAACATTGTTTATTCGTTTCCCCTATATACATTTTGCAGTACACATTCAACAACCGGCTTAAGGTGTTTCTTGTGCAAATCTGTTATTTGATGCACTTTCAGGTGTTATTGTAAATAAAGTAACATATATTATGCAATGTATTTCTAAAGATTCGTTATTCCTTTTTCGTACAAAACATTGTTTTATAATTGTTTTCCTTGCACACTGAACTGTTCCTTTTTTGATTGACGTATCGAATATTAAATCCCCCACGGTAGATAACATAATGTCAGCCTGGAGCCAGTTGTCACTTAACATATTTCTGCTCACTCTCCCCAATCAGCACCACCGTCAACTAGAGCGAAATCTCACTGGAGCTGACTTAGAAAGAACAGTTGACTTCGATGAAGCGTATCTGATTTTATTTAATCACATTTCCTGAAACAGTATGGCCAGGGATCCTGGCTCCAGTCCCGTACGTCAGCGGACATCTGGTATCAGGGGGAAGACCGAGAGGACTGCCCTCCTCGGAGGCCAGTGGAAGGCCGCCTCTTGCATGATGGCTGCGTGGGCCGAGACCATTGTTTCTGTGTCTATCAGATAAGAGATGTACAGGAAATCCCGCCATTTGAGGCCCTGTGGCTAAAAGAACGCGTTTGTGACTCAGACATAAAGCGGTCTCTGCAAAAAGCAGCTGCGAGAGGTGAATGAAACATTTCATTGATGGGTCAATTTATGTGGGTTGTGCACCTATAGCCAACTGTTAACTGTCTCTGAGCAAACAAATTGACCCCTCAGGGACGAGAATCCCGATTCTACAACTTAATGTGCTGCATTTTTACAAAAGAAACCTGTCCAACAAGGTAACCTATTGTATTGAATCCAGTTGATAGCTGTCAGAATAATGAAATACAGTTCAATATGATTTGTTATTGCTGTAGGCTTTCCTATTGGGTATTTGAGTTACCATCCAGGTCGCTGCTCTGTCTTGTGCTGTTGTCTGCAATTGACATGATGACATAGAATCAGGCCTACTAGGGAGTATTGGTTGAATTGATATCCCCGCCTGGTGAAGCAGGTCCCTTTCTCATTTAGTGGTCCAAGTCCTCAGGTTATTCTGTTTGGACCCTAATAGAATGCACATGTCTAAATGTTTCCTAGAGATAGAGAGAGACTACTATAAAACTTGAACCCCTGTTGGCCTTTCTGTGAGTGTGTGTGTGTGTGTGTGTGTGTGTGTGTGTGTGTATGTGTGCGTGTGTGTGTGTGTGTGTGTGTGTGTGTGTCTGTGTGTGTGTGTGTGTGTGTGTGAGTGTGTGTGTGTAGCAGCTATAGACCCAAAATGTGCTGACTGCAAGTTGCTCAACCCTCATGTGGTCGAGCTTCAATGGGGTCACGTTAGATTCTTGTCACCTTCCTGTGGTTTTGTGGTGTGTCTGGCAGTTTTGTTTGAAAAAACATTTATATGTAGTTGTTAAGGTTGCCTGTAAGAGATTTCCTGCTATCCTTAAGGATGTGAGTTCCATAATATGTTATTAATGTGAGGCACAAAGGCTAGGGTTCAACTCAGCATCCTTCTTTAATGTTGAGTGCTGCATCAAAATGATACAGGTGCTGTTGAGAGTTTCCCAGCCTTTCCTCTTTCCCTCTACCTAGCCCAAGATCTACCATTCGATATACCTTTGGAAATTTCCAAGCACATCACTCAACACAAATGAACATTAACGAGAGCACAACAATTTATATAGATTACACCAGACACCATCATTAACCAGTCAGATGCCATTCGGACTATCACCATTGTCTTGTTATTGTTGATTTGAGCAGGAGCAGTTTAACGGCGCTGGAGAAAGCATTGGGCAGAAGGCCCTGTGCCACATATGGACTAGTTTGTGGGGCACCACTACTTCCGCCATTTTGCCAGCTGCTCAGGAAACACATGCCCCTGTGTGGGGACAGGGAGGGTAATCGGCCCTGGGTCACGGTGGGGTAACACCGCCGCCTGACAGCCGGAGGCTCTGCGATACGGGGACCGCAGCGGAGGAACATGGCATGTACGACGGGGGAACCAAGAGACGGTGAGAGCTATGTGAGGGGGGGTGGGGGGGGGGGGGGCTGATTTATCTAAGGTACACTGCATTTCCTCCATGTGGTTAGAACTCCCTTCTGTCCTAACTCTTCAGTCCCCTCCGGACGTCTGTGCTCAGCTTGCAGGGGCTGAAGGAGGGTACACGGAGTCACCTGACACACAACACAACCCAACACAACCCGAGATAGTGTTAGCACACCTGTGGCATGGTTGAGATTGGCACGGGCCAAGTCAGGACACTGACTGTACTGACTGGTGTATTCGATTATTATTATGTCACTGCATTATTAATGTATTATCTGAATTATTGACTTTTCACCTGGCACTAAAACTTTTCTAAAAGTTTGCCTAGCTTTCAACAATTTTCTCAACAACATGAGAACCCCGCCTTAGAGCCTCAGTGAATTTGTTTACATTTGAATCTGTAAAAAATAACTCAGGTAAGGTGGAATTAATACAAATGCTGAAAGGTGTTTTTAGATATGTCACAACTCTACTGCTCAACCTTGAGATGAGAAAAAAAGTAATTCTTATTTGTTGATTAATGTAAGCAATATTTTCATTATGATGTCAACACGTGTTCTTTTTTATAATAATGCCAATAATGACTATTCATTTATTCAGATAACTTCAATTATGAAGGCGCCTGGATGTCTAGTCGATTGCGGTCATCATCCCCACCTTTGGTATAAGTCCAGGCTCTTACATTGTTTTGATCGGAACATTCCACTGGTCTGTTTACTCATCAAAGATTTAGCTGGAGGATGGTGAGGGCACAAAGGATGGGGATATTCAGTTTCACTCCAATCTCCTTTTGGATGTGGAACTCTGGTCATGACTCGTATGCCCTGTGAACTTCACTAACCTTCTGCTTTGAGAAGTATACAAAATTTAATTTGCTGGCCAACGTGCTGCCGCTCCCACTATATATTGGACTATAAATTCCCGTAATGCTTTCATGCTGTGATGGGCATCCTTGACATGTGTTTTCACAGTGAGATAGACTCTGTTTTGAGTGCATTGAGCCATGGAAGTCAAGCAAGCTGTTCCTTACATTCCCATAACCCCTCCACATATGGTGTTAATGAGAGCAGACATAGAGGACAACCACCGGGGAGTTGGGAGGTAAGGGTTAGGGGGGCTGCGGGGGGCGCCGGTGGGGGGGGGTAAAGGACTCGGGAGGGCTTACACTTAAGTCTAACAGTCTGGGCAGGACTACGATGATGGGACAGTCAGTCATTCGATACTTACTGTAGTTTTACAATCTTACAAACCTAAAGCCCAGGGATTGAAGAGTTAGAGTACGGTGGGCTTCTTATATATTACATAAATGGACATGCAGGCTTTGTGACTGTGTATGGTTGGTGTGCTATTCAGACTGACTTAAGCCACCAGCTCCAAAGTAGTAATGGAGAAAATGTCAGACACTGACAACCGGTATGGGGAGCTCAGACGCAATGTCTTCTACTCCTTTTTCTAAATCCTCTTTCTATGTATGTATTTTATTGATATTTATGGGGATTGTGTGCTGTTTTTACATTCATATTGTATTCTCTATCATTATAAATAGCAGAGACAACCAAAATAGTTAACTTATTCACTATTATTAGATGTGCAAAAAGTGAATCTAAAAAAGGTGTACTAAATGAACCAGAACAATGGTGCCTTTGAGATGTCAGTATAATTATACTTCCCACAAATGGCTGTCATCCTCTGTAAGCACTACTGTCAGGTAATTTGGTCCGAGCAAGCCAGGTGCCTCTTGGAACACTCACTTGGAGCAGTGTTTCTGTTTTCAGGAAAGACATGGGCTGACATGAGGATTAAGCAGTTTAGCACGCCTTGTCTTAGCTCTGACTTTTCTAAGGCCATAGATTTTATTGAGTTCAAAGGAAAGCGGCCAACATTTGGTTGTTAATGGCTCTTGGTCTGTTACATAAGTAGGTGATAGCTGTTACTGATAGATTTGGAATGGAATGGAAATGTAATGGAAATGGGATGGGAACTCCACATAGAGACAGGCGATAGTTATTTTTGCCTCACAGACCTTAAGATACCACTTTACGGAACCTCGTATGCCATTCTGTTCCGTTTATTCCATTCAGATTTTCAGCACATACTCTGTGGTTTCAGTTCTTATTTACACCCGTGGAGTGCACAGCCAAATGAGACCTTGGAGTACAACGCTTACCCCCCCCCCCATCTCAGCAACTTTCCTTACTGTAGGTTTATGTTATGCTATAGTGGCTTCAAACATCAAAACATCCCAAAATGTCCCCAACAGAACATTGCGTAACTTGTTGCTCAAAGGTCTTCCCAATCTCTTAGAAGATCTACAGTATATCCCATACACGGTCTGTGTTGCTTTTACCCCAATGACATTGCACCTATTTAATTAAAACCACTTTGCTTTTGTTTATTACCATAAGGGGAATGTCTGGGGAAGGGAGTGAGGGGGTCAAGTAATTAAATAGGGATATAGAGCCGTCTGAACTCAAGCCCAGACTCAGTAAAATGCAGCAACTGAGAAGACATGCCAGAATCTAAAACTAGGCAGGCTCAGGGAGGCTGAGAGGTTGCTTGAGCTCTAAGAAAACCTACTGAAGTTTTAATATGGCAGACAGTCCCCCAGCCTCTTTCATCTCTGGTTGAGATGTTTAGGCTGTATTGGATAGTTTTTTGTTGCTCCACGTTCCAGGATCAAATTTTATACAGACTTGGGACACGCTGATAATTTGGAATTCTTCAGTCTTAAACTATCTCACTGTTAATCTGATGAGGCTGTGTAGCCTTCCTTTATCTCGGAGGTGTATCTTGGAAACATCCAGCAATTGGCCTTGGCTTTACAGCTTGTTAATTTTCTGGATGTAGATAGGAAATGGAATGTTCCTCGTTGTTTCCTATTATATGTTGTTTATGATATCCCACACAACAACTTTAATGAGATATAATAATAAGTTGCAAAAGACATCAATAGTAATTATTATTATGCTACTAACAACAGCCATGACATTTATAGTAGTAAAAATATTAATAATAATAATAATAATAATAATAATAATGATAATAATAATAATTACAAAATGAAATGAATCATGAAAATAATGTAACGTAATGTAATGTAAATAATGAAAATAATAAAAAGCAATGCATATGGTAAATACATATCTTTTGTTAAAATGTACTTTAAAACCCAAAAATATACGGAGTTCAGAGTCTTAGCCTGACACAAAATATCAGCAGCAAGTTTGGAATTTTTTGTGGTATAAGGGTACAGCTGTGTAGTCTTAAACTTGCTCTCTTTACTCCCTAAAAGGAGGAATAACTTTACTCTTTGTGACAGGCTTCAAACATGGCTCTTGCTCTTTTTGTTACTCTGTAGACTACTAAACTATTTGATGAACGCATTTGCTTCAATGTGATGATAAATCCTTCAGAATCACTTAACCCCTGCTTAATTTATTGGCCTCTCTCTTACATATGAGCCAACCCCTACATGTCATCATTCCGTTTACTTTACAGTTTTTTTGCAACCACTTTTAAGCGTTGACCTGAACTTAACATACTTTTTTAAAACAACACTGCAACACACCTACATCACACAATTAGCCAAATACTGCATTTGGTCCTCAAACCATATTTGCTATTTAAATACAGACTCTGCATTTCAAAATGCAAAATAATGCATACAGTGCATACAATAACTCTCAAAACACCACAATCCAGACTCAATATCAAATACTTTGTCAAAATGCATGCACATATTTTCTATCGAAGAGAAACGTATCGTCAATCATAACATGACTTTCAAAACACTAACATTTTATTGCATTGCAAAGCTTAATTTATTTTCCTTTTTCAGTTCTTCCTGAACTGTAGACAGTACAAATTGCAAAGTTTTTTTTAAATTCAGTTTCCTTTTACTGTGAACCACTTCACATGTTTGAATGTTAAAGATGTGCATTTCTGGAACATACTTTCTAACAGTTACATTAGAATATTATATAGCATATTTATATGTATATATATATTGTAGGTAGGACTACAGTGAATAACTAAAATGACAAATTTGCTACGATAAAAGATTCCTAGCAACATGAAACTGCAGCCAGTGAGCAATATAAAGGTTATTCAGAGGAACAAAAATACACATATACTATGTGTATGATTCAAACCTGTATTTGCATTGAAACTAGTGGTCTACAGTTACTGTGGGACAAAGCAACTGTATTGTTAAAAGAAGTGTGAATTAATAATTTGCTATGTAGTTTGTTAAAAACCCTTGATAATGGAAGCCATGGTTGACTGTATTGCAGTAGGCTCAAGCCCTGCTCTAGCCTCTCTCAGTGATATATCATGGTTTCCTGTATTGCATGGTCTATGCTGGGTGCTCTTAAAGTATTACAACAGTGACAACAGCTCTTACTATCCACTGACACCGCCTTACATTCATACTCCCCTACTTCAGATCTTTCATTGCCCTTTTTGAAATTAGCCACTGCCTGATCCAGCTACTCCTCTCCCCTCTCCTCTCCCTCATCAGACTATTCATCTCCCTGGTCTAGACATAATCTTTTGATTACCTCTCCTGTGTTTTGTTTTGTGTTCACATTTAACAAAATATACCCAAAACTTCGCCCTTTTACTCTGTATGCCAATGTCACTGAAATAGCTTTAGAAAACTGTCATGTTTCTTATTGACATTTGGAATGTGATTGGTTTACTTTTAATTTAAAAATCTGTTATTTTCCGTTTCAACGCTTTGATCATTCCAAACTGCTCATTAGATGTTTCATAATAATGTTTGAGCCAATTGTTGAAAAAGTACAGGATTTATGCTGTATTTAAATTGGAACATTGTACTGGCAAGCTATTTGAAAGCATTTGAAAGCAAGAAAAGAAAGACTAATCATTTTGGTGTTTGGACAACTTTTGTGTAAAGAATCTTTATGCAATTTAGAAATGTGTTAATTGATTGTATATTGAACGAAAATAACAAGGTTTGTGTAAATGGTTTTGTCCACAAAGGTAGATGTTGTGCTTGTTGAGTTTAGAGTTTTGAAAATGTGACGACAGATTGGGCCAAAGTGTGTGAGCGTGTTTTCTTTTGATGGATTGCCGTTCCACCACTGTCCTTTTATATCTGGAAAGAAACATCCTGTTTCTTCATTCTGTGTCTTAAGAGTAAGGATATTACTCTTCCTTCCCTCTCAGTCTCAGTATCTCGGTTTTACACCAGCTGAATAACCAAGCACAAATTCATGCATAAACAAAGTTTTTACACACACAAACAACACAGTTGTTTGGTTTTTCCTGTTATGTTATTATATCTAGCGACCAGATTCACCTTTGATTATTGGCTGAGGGCAAAACAAGTAAACGTTGTCACACCTATTCTTCTATCACTGCAGCACCTGACATATGTCTGGTTAGCAGGACACGCATGCATCATTTTACACAGCATCATAAAATGCCATGTGACCCTTAAAGTGGAGGCATAACAAATGGTAATGAGGTGGAGCTATGGTTTAGCTTTGTTTTGACATCATATTTCAAGCTTCACTGAGAGGAATTAGCCAGGCTTCTGCGTGGCAGATGGTGGATCATCGTGGTGAGCCTTTCTCTATGAGCTGGTCATTTATAACACAGTTTTGGCTTGGAGGGTGATTGAGACTTTTCTCTAGTATTCATTCCCTTTCAGTTCCTCAGCTGTGTTTTCCTGCCCTGTGTCTTAACTAAGGTAAATAACCCCCAGGCACCAGTGTCTGCACACAGACACACACACACACACACACACACACACACACACACACACACACACACACACACACACACACACAC
>JAVQJS010151012.1:0-13313 GCA_036024795.1 Galaxias rostratus | reverse complement strand
GGTGTTCTTATCTTTTCATCCTACCCATTTCTGACACACCTATGAAAAAAAAGCATGAGTTGTTGTTTATAGGCAAAACGTAGTATGAAGATATTAGGCGAATCATATGTAAATCGACACAAATCTTAGCATCTGGTGTTATATCAAATTGTTTTTAAGATTTCAGAATGTCCTTGCAATGAAGGACGACAACGGCATCGATATGATTTTTGTATGCAAATAATTTGATGAGACCCATCACAAACAAGTCAATGTTTATCTTCCTTGTTTGACTTCATTCCTTGTCTGTTTGTTTCACCTCAGCACAGAAGCTCATGATTAAACAGGTATTTCTCTTAAAGGGATGATTGGATAACCTTTGACCTCTGTAGAAGTCTTCCTACGCCCAGATAAATGTCTACTGGGATTTTTATTTTAATGGATAATGCAAAGTAAATTAAATTATTCAATTAAAAATCTAATTGTTAAACAAAAATATGTCATTTTTTTTCTTCACAGGCTCAAAAAACTCAAAAGACTGCCACTTTTGTGAAATGTTGTCATCATGAAAGGAATCAAACAATTCTTTATATAATCGTTTATTATTAATTAATTAATTTATAATTAATTAATAATTAATAATATATTCATTAATAATGAATTACATGAATGTATTTAATGTAGATCTGTAGAATGGAGAATAATCTGCGTTGTATTTTCCCCTGGAAAAAAAAATCTATTTCCTGGGGCCTCTCAAGGTCTGGCCAATCAATGGAATGCCAGGGCCATACCTACCAATGAAAAGAGAGGGGAGGGGGAGGCCGCCCTGATGGAGACTCTCGGTCATGTGACTCGGTAGTCACCGAGCCAATTACTCAAGGAGGGCTCATTAAATAGTTACAGTGACACACAAAACAGCTAGCGAGGCCGGGGGGCCTTTTGGCCCCGGAAAATCAAGACCGAAGGCTCGAGAAAGACCCCCACGACGGATCGATGGAGACGCCATATTTAGGAGGGAGACGGAGGGACAGAGGGAACACACCCAATTATTTCTAACCTCTACTACTTTGCAGTCTTTTATGAAAAATATTACACAGCATTGAGCTTTCAACAGAGAGACGGACAGGGAGTGAACAGAGATAAACACGCTGTTCACAGGGCTAAACACAAAAACAATATACAAATGAAACCTACTAGTGAACTAACAAATGCAAATAGACATCACTGAACAAAATTGTGACTTAACAGCCACCAAGGGACAGCATGACAAGCTAGTATTGTAGCACTATAGTGTAGTCGTATAGCGTATATAGTTCACTAACCCTAACCCTACCCCTCATCTTGCATGAGAGCCCCTGGCATGAAGTCTTGCTTAAAGAAAAGAGGGGATTGGGATCGTTGTTGCTCACATGGATAGTGCTCGTCAAGATTTTAAGGGGCGTTTAAGTTGTTCCCGCTTCTCTTGCCCTTACGGGGTGCCCCCGCGTGGGATTAATGGTGGCCGGCCACAGTGATCTTCAATTGGGTTAAGCACAGGAAGTAGATTTTTCTTTTTAAAAGGATATGACGCCGTGGTTGTTGAAGTGGATCAAAAAGGGACAAACCTAATTGGATCTTGGACTCGGGAAACCTAGCGTTGTGTTCGCGTTGAGGCGATGATGTGGCGTTTATCTCGTTAGCATGTTCTGTAGTTTGCTGGTCGTTTGTCAGTAATAACAACGGTGCTGTAAACATTTCTTTAATCCATCGCTAATTACAAAATGTATTCAGACATATTGTATTGAAGGGTGCCTTGTGATAGAACGGCGACTTGTCCAGGATGTACCCCGCCACTCGCCTGATGTCGGCTCCAGCCCGCCCCGCGACCCTGCATAGGATAAGCGCGATAGCTAAGGCATGGATGTATCGAAGGATCAGAAATGTCAGGGATGGCTGTGAAGAGGATTATTGTGTGTCTCCATGGGGGAGGCGACAGGTACGTGTCATTATCATGCACGGGTACGGGGATGGTTGGGGGGGATGGTTGGGTACATTATAGTCAGTGATCCTCGGTCACACACTGACAAATAGACAAGTACATCGAAGCAGGCACAGGCACGTCACAGCGCATCATGTGACTTAAAACCATGTGTACCCATCTGCTCTACACTGGCTGTGAGAGTTCGACCAACGGCTACAAAGGCCGTGCCTATTTAAAATCATCAAGTCCGACATTAACTATTTCCAACATGAATTATTTAATTAAACTAGTGGTGCACTAGCTTTTTTTAGAGGGTCGAATGGAGTTTTGAAAACTCATATTCTATAAACAACTGACGGAGAAGAAGTTCCATTTTTCTTTTTAAATCCGTTTTGCTTTTGCTCGTTGGTCTGTGTTCTCATAAACAAGGTTTGGTTTTACTTTTAAATGATATCACCTTGGTAACACATCCAAAGTAGTATGGACACCGATATCCTTCGATACAGCACATGGGAAGATTTCAGACACACACAAAAGAATTCAACTGACACGGCTGCTTTCAAGTAAAAATGACAAAAGAAAACCATTTTTCTCCTATTACCACCACACGATATGTGATGTGCTGGTCATTGTTGAGTCTGTAACTCAATAATGGGGTTTATTAGGAGAGTCTTGGCTATAGCCCAAAGCACAGAGTGTCAGTCACCCATGCACCGGTCTGCCCTCTTCCCACCCAGCCAGCCCCTGCGAATCAAGCCTATTAATTACCATACAGAGACTGCTGCCATGTGACTCACTGGCAGAGTGAGAAATAGCCTGCAGCTGGGGAAGCAAGCAGGCAAGCACCCAGGCACCCAAACCTACATACCAATGGCTGGTTTTTAACACATGCCTTGAAATGTTAGTTACTGTAAAGGCTGTGTTAAAAATAACCAGTCGTTAAGTTTAAGCGTTTTACATTTTTTTTGCATAAAGTTGTCTTATTTCATAATTTGTCATTTGTAATTGCACGACAACATATTTGTCTGGATTGACTTAAAAGGTTCAAAGTAGTACATTTTAATTTGTCAAATTGAGGTTTACTTTCCGAGGAGGTCGAATTAGTAATCAGTTCGGAAACATTCCTTTATATCTCTGATGTATTTAACAACCAACTGAGTGAGGCAGGGAACAGCCTTTGTCATTAAAAACAAATAAATGTTGGCATTTATCCTAAAAAGGTAAAAAAAAGAAAAAAAAAGGAAAGAGCCCAGCGTAATACCCATGATCCTTTGGGAATGCCCCTTCTGCAGCACCGAGCTAATTCAACTGGGCCAGCTGCGGCCTTAAACATGGCGGGCTCTGAGAGACAAGAAGCCCATACCCATCGTGGAGGACAGACAGACTATCCCGGAGTCAGATGCGGAGATCAGTGTCTCTGCCCCTGCTCTCCAGCCCGGCGTTCCAGGCCTCCACGTCGCGGAGCCCGGTCGCGTTAATTAGCCCTGGATCGGGCTAGCCCCCGTGGCTGTAGCCCCCAGTGACAGTCAAACGATGGGCAGTGGCGGTGAAGGAGCTATATTAAGCCCGGTTAGAGTCATGTTGTGAGGCTCCGTGGCCCGCTTTCATTGCTCAAAGTATAGCCTATTAGTTACTGCAGCGGTGAGACAGAACGGTTGCTTCTGGAGATGGAGGAGCTTTCGATATATACTGCTAATAATAATTATACATTTTATTGATCAATCGTTTTTCACAGCACTCAAAGACGCCGGCTCTCAAATCAAAAAAGGATAACACAATGACTGGTATTCATGCCACAAAGGAACAGTTTAAACGTCTGCGAACCTTCGCAAATACGATTCCGTCGCACGAAAGACAGATTTGATTACCGAATCATTCGGTTTAACGTCTAAGTAGTCATTACGTGGGTTTCACCCACCCCCCCCCCCCCCCCGGTCGTCGTCGGCGACACAGTGCTTCGGCACCACCTCTCGTGGTTTGCTCATGCTGAACCTGTCCTTCAGCCTCGGCCCGGATTCATAAAACAACACGGAGGAGATCCTGAGGGGACGTGAGGGGGCTGCACTCATTTCCTTGGTCTCTACTTGGGTAATTACCTACAGGTGCCCGACGGCTCTCACTCTCAACGCGTGCACGTGTGTGAGTGCATATACGTGTGTGTGTGTGTAAGTGTGTATGTGTATGACTTTGTGTAGGTGAGTGTGTGTGTGTGTGTGTGAGAGAGAGAGAGAGAGTGTAAGTGTTTGTGTGTGTGTGTGACTGTAAATGTGTAAGTGTGAATGTGTGTGTGTGTGAGTGTGTGTGAGAGAGAGTGTAAGTGTGTGTGTGTGTGTGTGTGTGTGTGTGCGCGTGTATGTGTGTGTGCTTACGGTAAGTGTTGAGTATAAGACAGGGAGTGAAAGCGAGAAAGATGAAATGGGCTAGGTAGGTAAATAGGTTATGGGGAAAGCTCCAGCACACCTTGTGCTCTTTACAAGCCTTTCTGATACTGATACTTTATGTTAATATATACAAAATGTATCTCTATATAATATTACAAATTTGACAACCTTTCATCATCAAATCTGTGTTATTGTCAATGATACAACAACAAAAATAATTTGATAAAAAACTGTACTGCAAGGTCATCCATTTCTCCTAAACCCAAAAAGCAACTGCCAAGAATACCCCCCCCCCCACCACCACCACCTCCCAGGGGAGCTGAGCTGTGAGGGGTTGACTCGTTCCCAGTAGCCATCCCTCCTCCAATCATCTAGGTGAAGGGGTGGTGAAGTCATGAGAAAGAGAGCGGTCTCTCTGTCAGAAAGCTCTTTTGGGCTGCAACTGAAATCTGTCAGCACGTCTCCCTAATGGACTTCACTGTGGGAAGAGGATCACTCTCCCTGTCCGACCTTCCATCCACCCCCCCCCCCCCCCATCCATCCCCCTTCCTATTTTACAGTGCCTCTCTCCACCTCTCTCTCCCTCGTCTCGGTCCTCTTCTCTCTCTCTCTCTCTCTCTCACCTCTCTCGCTCCCGTCTCTCTCCCTTTTATCCATCCATCCATCCGTACTTTGGGCTCCGCCATGCCAGGAGGAGTTGTACTAATCGCTGCTTGTGCCTGACATCACCCGTGTCCCCTGGGTCCTCAGCTTCAGCGTCAGACAAAATCTCCTGTGTGGCGAGCAGAATGGAGGTCATTGTTCAGTGGGAAAAAGCCAAAAACAAGACATTCACATACCCAAAGGTAGACTGGGGTGAGGAAGGGGGGGGTCGTCCGTGGTGGTTGTGGAAGACCATAGAAAAGTGTTGTGAAGACATTTTATATGTACGAATCAAAACGTCTGGAAGTAGTGACTTTTGTTTCATTTACATTGCTTGTTCTTTATAATTATCCCTCTGTAGGTCTCTACATAGTCCAGAGAACCAAGGGATAATACATTACAAAAAACGTATATAAGCTTATTTTTAAATGGTGTTAAGTTAATTGTAGTTGTGGTTTATCATCTACGATCAATCTATGATGTGTTTTATGAATAATGAACTACGTCAATTTCTACAAATTGACAGCTTTTTCCACAATACTTTTTGCCATTAATGTTCTCTTACAGAAAGGCTTTTTTATTGATGTAGTGAAGCTTTATTTTCCTGACAGTGCAGACTCCTAACACTAGTCATCTCAATTTGGGTACACAAGAATAAGAGAATCAAAAGACAACTAATTACACTGGGACACACTCAATGGACATCTATGCACACTGAAACAGGTGTAACTAACTATTTTTTGCTGTTTGCCCACAAACACAAATGAACACATTTCTGAAAAACCTAAAAAACGTAAAAACATAATTCCACTCAAAGCAGAAGGTTTTCAGCAAGCATGTTAAGATCCTTATGAACATCCTCAACATTTTGGAACTATTATTCTGGAGCGAGTAATATAATTATTATTATTATCAAGTTAGGCTATGTCCCGTTATAGTAGACACCATTCAGAAAATGCTGTCTAGAGTTACTGATTTGTTAACCAATAAACCTAAAAACTTGTACCATTCACAGTGTCAGCTCTGTAATTCAACAAATTCACAAATATTAAGTAACAACGACACATCGTGACAAAAATCAAGAACCACTGGAGTCTTAATCATTGTTTCCTCCCTATCGGCTGCAAGAACACTGACAATGTCCATACGGACCTATCAGCGACTTCTATGTTAAAAATAAATATGGCGTCTCCGTTGCTCCAAATGTAGAAGTCTATCTTCATCTGTGTTTTCAAATTTTCAATATTGAAGGAGTCAGGTGGGTAGAGAAAGCTGTTACATAGTCACTGTAATTTACTGGCCGTCAATTCTCTGAACGTTGCATGTTAAAGTTAGAGATATAGCGTTTGTTTACTGTGTGGCATTGGCAGTAACGTTTGTTCAGCACAACGGTCGAATCGATTGCCTTTGTATAGCACATTTCACACACACATATATATAGTCAATTGAATGTGCTTCACACACGGCAATCCTGATTATCTTGCTCATAGTTGCAGCTTTTTCTAACGTTGGCTAAGTTTGATCAGGTTAATTGTTTACACTAGTTACGCTTCATAGAGTAATACGGTGTTGTCATATCGACTGAGCTAGTCGGTTTTACAGTTATGGAGTGCACTCACTCTGCCGTTTATTGGATTGGTCCTAACGTTATTCATCAACTTCTGACGATTCCCGTCTACGACAAATATTGGTCCAGTTGTCACATATGTGACCATTTATTCTACTATAATGGGCGATTCACCACAAGGCGACCTGCATGCCGTTTTATCGAAGATATCAAGAAAAGCTAATCGCTATGTCCATGTCGGCACAGGGTCTTATATCATAGAAGAGAGAGAGAGAAAAACACAAGACCTGCCTGTATACACCTTGACATGAGTGTTTATCTGTTCCGTTGCAGGCGTTCATTTCTTACAGATTTATATCAGAATGAAAGTTGTCAATTTAAAGCAAGCCATCCTGCTTGCTTGGAAGGAGCGTTGGAGTGACTATCAATGGGCCATTAACATCAACAGAAACTTCCCTAAAGGAGCTACATGGGACTACCTCAATTTAGCAGGTCAGCGATAGACAAAGAATATGCTTATTATTACACTAGTAAAAATTGTTTTAAAAAAATAACTGTTTGCTATTGATCTGTGTCTCAACAGCTCTGTTTTAATTTAATCTTAAACAATATGTGTACACCCTATCTCTAAAGTGGAAATGTTGTATGTTTGCCTGATGGGTAATGTAGTTTCCCTGTATATTACAGAGGCTCTCATGGAGCAGGCTTTAATTGGCCCTTCTCCAAACCCACTGATCCTTTCCTACCTGAAATACGCCATCAGTTCTCAGGTAAGAAAAAAAAAATCTGTGTAAAGAAGTTGCAAAGTACTGCCAGAGTTATTAAACTTTGGGTATTCGTTGAAATATTTACTGCAACTTTGGTTTATCCTAAATTGGCCTAAAGTGTTTTTTTCGCGGATTTACCGATAGACCCAAATTGTATCGCCCATCGGAATGATGTCACTGGAGTTGAGTTGACGTTACGTGCCAAAATTCCCACGGGGTCAAACACCTGTGCCTGTTCCATGAAACGCAATAACTTAAACACACTTTTCTTTCTAAATTAACTTTTACATCATCTCCCTCCAGATGGTGTCCTACTCTAGTGTTCTCACGGCCATCACCAAGGTACAGAAGATTCACGCACAGCCATTACGTCCCCTATGTCCATGTAAACTTATTTACAGGTGGTCTTGTAATAATTGACTCTTCCCTCCCGTAGTTTGACGACTTCTCTCGGGAGCTGTGCATCAAAGCGCTGTTGGAGATCATGGACATGTTCTGTCATTGTCTCAGGTAGCCGGCGTTGGCACCGCCTCGTCTACTTTTGATCCGATCAGATATTGTAGGTCGGAATATCACAACCGTAACATTTCATTTATCTGTTCACATTTGTGAAACTATAAGGACAAAATGTGTAAAAAAAAAAAAAAGTGAACACTACTTTAAAAAACTACAACTCCCAAGTATGACCCTGATATCTTGACCCTCCCCCGCTGCAGTTGCCATGGCAAGGCGGAGGAGTGCATGGGGCTGTGCCGGGCCCTGCAAGGGGTGGTGGTGTGGCTCCTGGTGGGGTGCGCCTGGTACTGCGACAGGCTGAGGGAGCTGGGGGCCTCGCCCGGCACCGAGGCCAGCCTGAGGGCCTGTCAGGAGAGGCTCCACAAGCTGATGAGCAGCCCAAAGAACACGGCCCTGGTCCACATCGCTCGCCTCGAGGAACAAGGTCTTATGAGCGCCACCCCAGGATTTGTCTGCTTTTGTTATTAATAATAATAATAATAATAATTATAATAATAATGAAAATATGAACAAGTGTAATTATTGCTATTGTAATAATGCACGTAATTGAAATAATGTACAGTAAGTAAATGCAACAAATATGTAAGGTAGTATATTTTTATGAAACATGGATGTAGTATATGTTTATAAATTATTATGATGTGTTTCTGATGTTATATGTCGGTCTTCCGTTAAATCTCCTGGTACTTTTCCATCATGTTACTCCGTCGTCCTTACTGTGTTTCTGGATGGCGTTCGTCCCGTAAGGTTCCTGGACCAATGTGGAGCAAGCCATCGTCAAGGTGACCGAGAACATGAGCGGCCTGACCAATCAGACGCTGAGAACCAGCCTGGAGGGAAGCGTCGCATTGGTCAAGGGGTAAGCTGCGTCACCTGTCTCGTTCTCTGAAAAGACCGACCCATTAAAGTCGCACTTTTGAACTAACCGCCTCACAAGTCATATATGGACGTTTGAGCTAACAATATATGTGCATATACTATATTTATTTAGTACCGTGTTATTGACCTCATATATGTGAATTCCGGCCTGCAAAGTGCCCGTTGTTTGCTCTCACCTGATTGGTCAAGAAGTGGCGGTGATGTTGATCTTGCGTGGACAAAGATTTATGGACAGACACCTCAAAAGTAGCGGGGAAAGATGTTTTATTCCGACAGCAATAAATCCTATTGAAAACGTGATACCATGGGAAAATCCTGGGTTTGCCTGGAGGCACTGGTAGAATTATATAAGCCTCTCTCCAGATAGAACCGGATGAGAACATTCCCAAATAACTCTTCCCCCTGTCTTTAAAAGGAAAACAGAAGACACGTGAAAAACATAGGCTCAGACAGGTTAAACCGTCAAACGCTAGGACTCTGGACTCATTTGCTCCGCCATTTTGTTTTCTTCTTGTTCCCCGTATGTGGGGCCCGGTAGCATCCCCCAGCTGCTGTCGGTGCCCAGCGACCGGGCCCTCCACACGGCCTTCCCCTCCGTCCACGCCTTCATCATGCTGGAGGGCACCACCAACCTCACGGGGGAGGTCCAGCCCCTGGTGGAGCAGCTGATGATGATCAAGAGGATGCAGGTCAGTCTCGACCTCGGTGGGGCCGCCTCGCCTACGCAGAGTACGGATCTCACGTTTCCTTCATTTCTTCATTTTATTTCATTTAGTAATTTAGCATTACACTTTAAAGCTATTTGTCCACAAATACTTATGTTTGACAGGCACCTGCCTCATAGGAGACATGGTGTCACCCAGGTTGACCTTGTATAGATACGGAAACGATAAATAGTTCGTGGTCTAAAAATGTATGATCTGCGATTCCCTCTTGACGTTCTCCGGGTTCGGCGTGCGTTTTCCCCGACCTCAGCGTATCCCGGCGCCGCTGTTTGTGCTGGAGATCTGGAAGGCCTGCTTCACGGGCCTGATCGAGTCACCAGAGGGCACAGAGGAGCTGAAGTGGACCGCCTTCACTTTCCTCAAGGTTAGACCCCCCCCCCCCCCGGCACCAAGGGGTGGGCTGGGTTGTGTGGGCCCCAGGGGACACGGACACAAAGCTGAAGTCATTCAACATGGACGCCGAGCCATCTCCTGCGTCGGGAAAGGCTAAGCGTCTTAAGAGAGATTTCTTATGCAGGGTTAACCAGTGATTATTCGCACACATATATAATACAACTAAATATATTTTACATTAATAATAATAACAATAATAATAATAATACATTATATTTATAAAGCGCTTTTCAAAACACTCAAAGACGCTGAAATTATTTATGTCCCATTATATATTTATGTATATTTTCTCTGTTTTAGATTCCGCAGGTTCTCCTCAGACTCAAGAAGTACCCCCAGGGGAACAAGGGGCAGGTAGATTATACCCTCCCAAGATTTATGAGTTAGATGATTCAGACTTTATTGCTTATGAGTTCATGTTTCACGTCTCTTTATTTTATGTTTAGTTTCCTCGTTTTAAGATGAAATGTGTTTTTTTCAACGGGTGACGTGATGCACACGCTTGTTGTTGACCAGGATTTCATGGAGGAGGTGAACTACGCTTTCGAGTACTTATTGAAGCTCACCCCTTTACTGGACAAGGCAGACCAGAGATGCAAGTAAGTGCTGTCATTTTTGGTCGCGTTCCTTTCCAAATGAGTCAAGGTTGGTGGGCAGAAAACAGGTTTAGCCATGGCGTAGTGTGTGTTTTAAGGGTTAAACTTCAGACTAGGTTTTCTTCCTTTCTCTCTCGATCTCTCTCTCTCTCTCGCTCTGTTATCTTGCAGTTGTGATTGTTTGAGCATGCTCCTGCAGGAGTGCAACAAACTGGGCCTGCTGTCCGACTCGAACACGGCCAACCTCACCTCGAAACGGTACGTGTCCCCCGCCCACCCTCGATGGCAGCGTCAACATGTAACATTACCAGGAGGTAGACAGAGTCAAATAAATCAAACGCACACTTGTTCCTGAGCTCATCACTTCATTCTGTCTCGTCCTCTCTCGCTCTTTTTGGTTTCCTGAACGCTCTTGTTCAATGCGGGTGGAATCCTTTTTTGCCTTGATTACCATCTCTCTCTATCTCTCTCTCTCACTCTCTCTCTCCCTCCCCCTCTCTCTACATGGCCTCTTTTCTATCTTTCTTTTTTCTTTTTTTCTTTCTTTTTTTCTTTCTATCTCTTTCTCTCTCTCTATCTCTTTATTATTTATTTTTTATCTCTCTCTCTCTCTCTCTCCGGCCTCCCTCCTTTCCTTCCGGGCCGAGGACAGGGAGTACGCCCCCAGGTTGAAGACGGCAGAGAACGCCAACATCCAGCCCAACCCGGGACTCATCCTGCGAGCGGAGCCCACCGTCACCAACATCCTCAAGGTCACGCACCCCCCCAACCAGCCAGAGGTCGTGAACTCTGACCTCCAGCTCCTCTCCGTCCTAAAACGACCGACCTCATAACGGCACGCCTCTCCGACCGAGGGAACCCACACACACACATCCATCCAACACAGCGACACAATGCGACGAAAACCCAATCGATATTTTAGTGACCCTTGACCTTTTCGTGGCGTCTCAAAGTCAACCTAGCGGTGGCGTAACGGGGTTGTGGTTGTCCTCCAGACGGTGGACGCGGACCACTCCAAGTCTCCGGAGGGTCTCCTGGGAGTCCTGGGACACATGCTGTCCGGGAAGAGCCTGGACCTGCTGCTAGCCGCCGCCGCCGCCACCGGGAAACTCAAGTCCTTCGCACGCAAGTTCATCAAGTGAGACAACGCCGGGAAGCAGTGCCGCCTGATCAGACGGCAGACAGGGTTTACCACTTTGGTTTTTTTTTATTGCATGCTCGTGATCAGGAGTCAGACTCCTGCTGGGAATCGTTGCCGCGAGGGAAAGTATTTTTCCACGTGCCTTCAGGGGTCGGGGAGTTGTGATGCAAGAGGGGAGTTGTTCTGATTTGACGCGGAGGAATTCAACAGATGGTGTGTTCTGGTTTCTGCAGGCTGAACGAGTTTCCGAAGCACATCAGCGGAGAAGGATGTGAGTATTATCGCCTGTGACATAGTCTGAGCCGAGGAATTTCTGTGTCACAGTTTGGGAGTTTTTTGTTTTTTTTGTTTGTTTTTTGCTTTCTCCCCGTGACTGAGGATGATTAGCAAAAGTAAAAATGTGATCCTTTTCTGTTACTTACTAAATTTAAGAACTGAAACACCACCTGTTGCTGTCCTTTCCGGTGTAGGTCTAGTGTATGCAATTTAATGTCACCCGTTGACCACATTAGCTCCATCAAGTAGCTGAATTTAAATATACAGTACAGAATAGATATGCTCGCCTTACTCAACTAACTAACCAAGGCTTTGATCAAATGTAATCCAAAAAAAGCACAATAATGATGAGTTGATTGTATACAGTTGTAATGCTTAAAAATGCTCCAATTATGTATTTTTATTTGTTTTTCAGCCAAATCCGCGTCGGTGCGGGCCCTACTCTTTGACATCTCCTTCCTCATGCTCTGTCACGTGGTACAGACTTACGGCTCAGAGGTATGCCGTGTCAGCGCTAGTCGCAGTTCAAGTGGCCGAGAATTCTCGAGGTCATTGGTTTATTTGGGCGTTGTGACGTCAGTAAACCACCAGAGGGCGCTAGAGGCCGCTAAGCTTTAACACATCTCCAAGAAATTAACTTTGTATAGGGGTGTAAAGGCTTATAATTTCGATGAGATTTCAACATATGTATTTTCTTAAAATTAAGATAATGTGTGCATATTTCTACTAAATGATGTCATCATTAATGTACACATCCTCTATAACTTGGCTATGACTTAGTTGCATTCTTTATACGTTCCCCAAAAAACAAATACATTCTTTTATACGTTATGTGTCGATAATTGCAGGTAATCCTTTCGGACCCCAGTCCGTCGGGAGAGACCCCGTTCTTCGAGACGTGGCTGCAGACCTGCATGCCAGAGGAGGGCAAAACTCTGAACCCGGACCACCCGTGTTTCCGACCCGAGTCTGGCAAAGTGGAGAACCTGGTGGCGCTGCTCAACAACTCCTCTGAGATGAAGCTAGTGTAAGGCCCGTTCTGGACCCGTCGGGTTTCGTGTTTGTGTCCTGCGGTACGCCGGTCCGACGTTTTTGGGACGCAACTCTCTCGATGCGCGTGAACGGGACCGTGTTGGGTCCAAACGTGGGAATTCACTCGAACGGGAAAGTGCGTCCAAACGTCGGAATTCACTCGAACAGGAAAGTGCGTCCAAAAACGTTTGACTGGCACTGTCTATATGTTCTTCAATCATTCTTGGTTCTGAATTGGTGCGGCGCTTAATCGGTTAAGGTCTCAAAGGATGACCACCTGCACAATCTTGGCTTATCAGCATTACCACGAGTTTTGTACCTATTTTGTACAAGTATGCAGTGTGTGGGTGTGTGTGTGTGTGTACGCCTGTGTTCACACAATATAAATAATCCATTTGGTGAACAGATGTTGTGTTAGTAACACTTTTTCCCACACTGCAACTTATTGTCGGAGCGCCA
>JAVQJS010150994.1:0-15492 GCA_036024795.1 Galaxias rostratus | reverse complement strand
ACAGAGGCAAAAGTATGCAATGAAATTCTTGTGTCTCTTCGACACCTAACGCTAATGCAGACATTAATAGAATATAACAAAATAGGTCAATAAAATCTAATGCAAAGTAAATAAAATCGAATTCAAAATATACAACTATAAGTTATAAAGATGACTGGTGTGTGGGGTACTAAGGTGACAGAGTCCGTGTAAAGTGACACTAAAAATCAAAGTGGCCTATTGTGTGTGGAGGGTGGGGGCTGACGTTGAATGAATCACAGAACGCCCATAAAACCTTAACAATATCTGAGCGATTGTTTTTGTAACAGCTTTATCTTGCACTGGGATGTATAATCTAATATTCCACGCAATCCAATATATGTGTCTCTCAGTAGGTTTGCCTAGCTTCAACAGAGAAACTGAATGAAGCCTGTTCTTCTTAGTTCAATTTAGGGCATGGTCTAAAATGGTGACTTCACCCTCTCTCAGTAACTGCCCTCTGGGGTCTTGCACTGTTTGAGGCGGGGTTGGATGACTACACCAGCCTTCCTAGCTAGATCACTGTCTATCACTTAATATTGCCTCATTGTAAAACACATAGTATTGTGCCAGCCTCTTATGGCTTATCCTTGAAAGTTTAGCAGTGAAATGGATGTCAATGCTTTACTAAATGCATTCTACATAATGTTCAGTTTTAATAATATCATACCTGATCAGATTTAGAGTTAAATATTTAGCTTATTTATAGAATATGCTTCCTTACAGGCAACCTCTATTTTCTTGAAATTTCATAAGCACCACACACTAAAATCGATCACACTTTATCGTCTTCCAGAGGGAGCTCGGGCAACTCAATAAATATTGTCTCCAGGCTGTACCAGCAAAATTGAGTGAAGTGTCCTTCTGTGGATGCACTTCCAGCAAACCACCATTACAAGACTAAACATATGTGATGCCATAACAGGGCATGGTGTCTGCATTCCCTATGGATGGCCCTCTTTCCATTCTGTCACCTCTGTGCCTCTGTCTGTAAGCTGAGCTGGGCCAAACAGCCAGCCGTGTGTGTGTGTGTGTGTGTGTGTGTGTTTGTGTGTGTGTGTGTGTGTGCTTGCATGTGTGCACGTGAAAAGGCTTCTGTGCATGAACTTTTGGCTTAGACTGCAGAGATGCCTCTGATACACCCGCACGCAAAAGCCCCGATTTGCATTTTTGACTGATATCCTACACCAATATTGGCTCAGGAAAACGTACGATGCGGTAACCGGCTACATATAGTCTGCAGTGGAACAGAGTGGGACTGCCACAGCAAAGGTTCTCCCGTCCAACGAAACCCTCGCATCGGTGGACGGGGCGTTGTGAGGACGAGTTCCACGACCACAGATCGAGTCAGAGCACCACTCAACTTTTCACCACGCTCCACTGGGCTACGTCTCCTCCATCGTCAAGTTCGGGAGAAAGCAAACAACAGCTGCCTTTCCCTGGTGGATCAATTAAAGACAGCCGTTCCTCTCTGTGTCTCTTATGAGGCCCCAAACACCTCGAACCGTAGGGCCCTCGGGGACCAGCCTTACGGTGTACGGTTACTGTGCAGGTACTCCAAGTGAAGCCCGGGCAATTACAGAGGGGCGCTGCTTCTGGAGGGGAACAGACGCCATCCCTTAGCCCCATCTCACCTCACTGTATCAGTGGATCGGTACTTCTGTAGTGCCCAGGCAAAGGCTGAGGCCCTTTGTCTTTTTTTCTCCCATTCCAAGCCCTGTAGAGATCGGACAATGATACTGAACGAGTGGGTGCCGAACGTGTGACTCGCACAAAATCCCCTTTAATATGATGACATGACACAGACTGCTTTACCTTGGACACATTCTCTTCCTTTATTTTGTATTTGGTTGCTCATTTGCTTATTCAACATGCCCGTCATAACGAGGGTATGCAAAAGCTATGCAACTCCCTTCAAATGAAAAGCCCAAAGAGGAAAGGATCAGCGCTGTTATTTTGTAAGTGTCAGGTGTTATCTGTCATTACTATTCAAAGTATAACACTCAGGGAAGGACTGCCTCGACAAACCAACGTCGTCATGACACAAATAAGTTAGCAGAGCCCATCATGATGTAGGTGTCTCCAATGGCCGTCCTTGGACTCTGCCCCTTGTTGCTGTAGTGATATCCAAATTCCCTAAAGAGGAATGCAAAAATATTCCAATTAAGAAGTAATCTTTTTTTATCTCTCTCTCGCTCTCTCAAATGTTTTACCTTTGTACCTTGTTAACATGAATGGAGAACCATTTGATTGAATAATATATTATTATACCCCCCCTCTCTCTCTTTCTCTCTCTCTCTCTCTCTCTCTCTCTCTCTCTCTCTCTCTCAACCCCGTCCTTATTTCTCCTATTCCAGCTGTATACATCCTCATTGGTGCAGGAGGCCTCATGATGCTTGTGGGCTTCTTTGGCTGCTTTGGGGCTGTGCGTGAATCTCAGTGTCTCCTCGGATCGGTGGGTATAGTACAGATGTGTTTCCCCCAGGTCGCAAAGCTTCAGAGATTTTCTGTCAAAGGATTGTTGATATACCTACTTGGTAAAATGCACGTGTAAATATATTTACTGTCAAAATGTATGTATCACTGAAGTTATTAGAAGCATGTTGGTTGGCCAGCATGTGCATACAAGTTAGATGAGATAGGTCTGTTGTGTTTCTTTGCAGTTCTTTGCTTGCCTACTGATAGTCTTTGGTGCAGAGGTTGCTGCTGGTGTGTTTGGATTCTTAAACAAGGAACAAGTAAGGATTCTAGAATTTGAGAGACTGATATTGAAGTTCACCCATGTCATCAGTTAAGACTATAACGACTCATCAATGTTATACATTTTTTTCCAGATTGTCGAAGAAGTCCAAAAGTTCTACAGTAGCTCCATTGTTGATGGCTCCAATAACAACGGCACAGATATAGCTGTGATCTACCACTCTGTTGTAAGTTTAGATTCTTACATCGATTTATTTTGATTCCCAACATGTATTTTCTGCATTTTCAACCTCTCACTCAAACCTTTCTTATTATGCTTTTGTTTTTTTTGTTTACTAATTTGTCTATAGCTGAGTTGCTGTGGTGGTTCCACAAGTGACCCTGTCCTCTGCCCCGAAACTGATGAGGAGATAAAGGTAGGGTCCCCTTCCGTTATCATTCTGAAGCATGCTTTGTCCACACGGTGGCAGTATTGCATCGCAAAAGGATTTGTGGCCTCGCATTCATCGTGTATAGAATGTGGACAACGTAACACAAGTGACAATAATAATAATAAAGATAATAATAATAATAATAATAATAATAATGCATTTATGTTTGCCAGGACTGTCTCACTGCAATAACAGAATTCTTTGATGAAAAGCTGTACATCATTGGATATGTCGGGATAGGTGTTGCAGGTGTTATGGTAAGGAATAAGAATCATTTTGTTTGTCTGATTTATGTTTTAGAACTGCAAAATATCCATCGGCAAATTTTTTATTGCAGGGCTAAAATGCCAATGTCCATGCCCTGAATTGTAGGGGCTTTAGTTGTCTTGGTCAAACAAACTTTATTTCAACACAACGCCCTCCTTTAGACTTGGTCCTAGAACAAGTCTCAAAACAAAGAAATCTCCGTTTTTTTGATACAATCTCAATCTAGCACCTTATTGATATGTATGGACTTAGTTTTGGCCCTGTTGTATTTTGGAAAATATGCAACACTTGTTTCTTTGTCTTACAGGTCATTGGAATGATCTTCAGTATGGTCTTGTGTTGTGCCATCCGGAACAACAGGGAGGTCATATAGACATTGACGGGCCGGCTTTCCAGCTGTCTCTCCCGTCTCACCTTACAGTCCCGTCCCGAGCCTTAAAACACTTCCCAGTCAACCAACCTCTCACTCTAAACCGAGAGCTGTCGTTGGGAATAGAGGACCGACCGACACAGGGAAACTTATTTATTTAATGTAAAGCTCTGGGAATTTGGGTGTGAGGAATATGTAGGATGTAAATGAACAGCTTTCTAAGTGAAACACATCCCAGAGGTCAGTGGTCAAGTGAACTCTTTACACTGACTGAACTTTTTACTTACCGTTTGGCACCAGGGTACACTTGGCAACACTGATGCAATCCACAAAGGCTGCGGCAGAGAACACAAAGCCACTCTCTCATTGACATTGGAATGTTATGTTATGTTATAAATACGAATGCTTGTCTATATCTGCTATTTACGACATTTAAATTAGCCCCATGTTAGTCGATATTTATAATAAGGGCATATCTGTTTTAGAGAATAGACTATCTGAACTGTCAGCACAACATTTGAAATTCAACACCCTTTAGCTTATATAATAGACATTGTTATTTAAAGGCAAATGATTGCATTGTGATATACCCTACAACATGGAACTTCTCACTTTGAAAATCACCAGTCTTTCAAAATATTTAATGATTTTTAGCTATATATTTTTTTAAGCTTGTGAAGAATGAACTCAGTGATGTAGCATATTTTTGTCAACTCAATTGTGGATGTAAATGTTGTTTTTTCTAATATGGGTGTACTATGTTATGATGTAGATTTCCATAAGCTTGTATACTTTACATTAAATCCATTAAATGTGTTATATACCACACATTTCTATTCCTATGAAGAAACTAACCACAACTTACAATGAATACAAAGTACATAAAACAATCATGTTTTGTCAGAAAAATAAAGTGCCATATTAGATACTTATGGATTAAGGATTAAAGTTCTTTGAATGAAACGACAACCAAATAATGCATTGATATTTATTGTTAAATAGAATATAAAACAAACAAATTACAACATCTAAAGTCATGTAACAGTGTTTTCACAGTGTCAATTATGCCATTTGGTCAACAGCCTTCATCTCAATGAGAAATAATTGCCAATCCGCAGTTAAGGCATTGCACCAAGATGAACACAAGATCCTGCTACTTCCTTCCTTCGCCTAATTGAGACCCAGGGTTTTCACACACACACACACACGACAAACTATGGAGGTTCAATAAATCTGGCAACATCAGAAACTGGTTTCAAGACCAGGTCTTTATGTAGGCCTGCATATATATTGGATACTTTTGTAATAGAAGCTCAAATGTTTCGATGAGTTAAATTGAAGATTAAAAATTACTTTCCAGGTGTACATAGAACCTTAAAAAAGTAATGAGAAAAAGACAATAGAAAATATATGTCATGCAAGGTCTGGGATTGCAGATGCATTGCCAACAAAGTAACAAAACACAGATGTACAAACATGAAATGGTCACTGCTTTTTGAATGTCACGTACAACAAAAACACTAAGGAGAAAGAGAAATGAAGTAACTTTTCTTCCGTCTTATTTTAAACTGGTCCCCTTCTCGTTTCCCTCACAGAGGAAAAAGATGAGACAGATGGCCCCGGAAAGCCCGCTATGCGAATCCAAGTCGGTCCCTAATTCGGCAACCCCGACAGCTTCAAGTGCAAACGTTCAAGTGCAGCCCAACGAATCAGCCAGAAACGTAAGGAAGCGCTGTTCAACCGTTCGACCACACAGGATGTTCAGAAACCGCCGCAGCCTCTGCAGCCTGGCCCGAGTTGAAACGAAGAGCGGCCTTTGAGGCAGTTCACTTTATCCAGCAATATAATTTCGTATTGTCGTGCGTAGCGCTATGGGAAACGTAGTTCTTCCAAAACCGGAGGCGACGTCCCTCGCGCCGTCAGAGGACGCGCGGAATCCGAGCGGCCTCACGCCGACAGGGGGCCGAAGGGCGAGTTGTCCAGGATGTATTCTCCGATGCCGACAAAGTACATGACCTGTGCGATGCCGAAGAGCGGCGCGATCACCAGCGCCCTGCAGCCCGCGCCTTTGAGGAAGGCGGCCGGGCCCTCCTTCTGCATGATCTTTCTGTAATAGACGACGGGACGGGAAGAATCAGAAAAGAGGTGGGTGAACGCCACAACAAAAAGGAGTAGCGCAGAGAGAGAGAGAGGTCACCGTCAAATCGTGAAAGGGCTTACCTCACGCAGTCGACGACGCCGCTGTACGTTTCCTCGTTGGCTCCTTTTGTCAGAGATTGCAATCTGGTTTTCACCACTGGATCCGATTTAAAAAAAAAAAAAAAAAAAAAAATAAAAGGCAGGATGTTAGGTACAATACTTTGACACTGAAGAACATATTTTACACTGCATACATCGTACACACATCATGGACCAAGCAGCCTACCGTCACAGGGGTTGACAGCCACAGCCGCAGTGGACCCAGCCAGGCAGCCGGAGAGGAAGGCCCAGTGAAAAGGTGCCGCCTCATCCGCACTGGGCTTGCCAAGGCGATTCAGGTTGGCAAACAGCGGGAAGTACACCATAGAGAAAGGCACATCTCTGGGAGGACACAAACAAAACAAATTCAATGAAGACCAGATCGGAGTTGTTCGCACTCTCAAGAAGGACGTTTGATCGTAAAATGTCTTCATACCTGATTACGGTGGCTCCAAGTCCTTTGTAGAGTCCCCTGATCCCCTGGGTCCGTAGGAGCTCCCTGGCGATCTGCGTGGCGGAAACGGCCCGGGAGGCGGGGCCCGCGGGGATCACATTGTAGGACCGGGTGAGCACAGTGTTGGGAGCTGCCAGTTTAGTGGGAGGCATTACACCAGGCACTCTCTGCTGGGCAGCTGCAAGAACATCGGAAGGTACAGTAGAAACAATAAGAAAAGTACATTTAGGGGCATATCGGTCGATATAGCCCAGTGCTGAACCAGTGATGGGAATGTGTCTAAATGGGTTCCCAGACAATTACAAATACGCCACACTCGAAATTGCATGGCGTGAACTATATCTGATGTACACAAAAATGTCCTCGTGTACCTAGTCTGCCTGCATCCTGGAGCTGAATTTTGAGCATTTCCATTGGGGTGGTAACCACAACCTGGCACATGCCTGCACCACATCCAGCGAGCATCTCCTTAAATACGGTCAATCCCTTCCTGCAATCGTACACAACAGTCTTAATTCAAGGAGATTGGGAGGGAGGAAAGAGACTCGAGTCGCTCAAGTCACGATCAACACGTTGCGTTCTGAAAGCCACATCGTTGCGTGACACACAAAACACAGTGACGGCTCACCCGTTTTTTCCAAGGTGATGACGGAAGAAGTCGTTTGCCGCCAACTTGATTGCTTTCTCAGGGGTTACTAAAGTCAGATTTACAGCAGCACCTGAGGACAAAACAGTGACATTTGTGATTGCTGAGCCGTGCTGTCGTTAGGTGCACACAAGGTTTTGCAGCCAAACATTCACATCCAACAATCCTAACTGTATGTACAATGTATTAACAGTATCAGTTCATTTACAATTTTACATATGTAACAGACAAGAACAGAGCTCAGAATGGCTTCGAAACACACAACAGAAGGTTAGAATTGACAGAAAGTTGAGGCAACATTAGAACAGAATGGAACTATAATCAATAGAAGAAAACAATGAAAGGGGGCACAGACACAGAGTTAAGACAAATGAAGTTTCTTATGGGATTACAGGTAATAAAAGGCAAATTAACATTTGCTAACACGTAAAAACATAATAGAATTGTAGGAGAATTACATGGGTGACAAATCAAGAGGGTTTTCAGACAAAAAAAGGTCAATCAAGAAATGTTAGTGACAGAAAGAACAAGGGGGGGACGGAGGACAGAATCAACGTGGACTGCAGAAAAGTAGTAGACAAAGAGCATCGCTACACTGACACAAGAAGAAACCATATTGAACAGAAAAGTACATCAAAACCAAAAAAAGGGTGCCGAGTTTAAAAGTGCAGTTTTGTAAGAACCATTAAATGATTTGCCTCCAGCGTGGCTGCGCCTTATCGGCTAGCCTTCAATATCCCAGGGGGACCCAGTCTGCAACATGAAAAACACAGATGCAAACAAACAGCATTCCTCTCAGAAGTGGAGAGCTTGACTATGGTCCGTTCCCCACAATTAAAAAGCCCAAATTGATCATCCTTAACCCGTTTCACATAGAACGTAAGTGTCAACCAACGATGTCCTATTCAAAGTGGCATCCATTATCCAATCACACATCACAGCATTTTAATAGTATTATTTTTCATCTGCCTTAGACTTATGACTATATTGCACTGAATAAAATGGCATCGTCCAAAATGGTAAAAACAAACACATCAGTAGTTCACACAACTAACACAAAATATGCATATTTAACATTATAGAAAAACAATGCATAATTCATTTGGATTATCACAACAAAGAAGGAGTACCAAAAATTAACCACTAAAATCCTACTTTTGTAAAACATTTTTTAATTAGCTTGGCACTGTGTGTGGTTTACAACACATAAGCCTATATGTAGCAAAATATGGACCCAAATCTAAAATATGAATGATTCTTACCTCTATACATTCCAAAGTAACCTTCAGATCGAACAGTTTTGACGAGACAGTCCATCCTTGAAAAAAAAAAAAAAAAGAAAGAATATGAACAAATATACATTTTTTTAAATTCAAGCTTTACAATACAGTTTTAGCACAAACATGTTGTGTTTAATTATAAAGATTTATATAAAATAATCAGTACAGTAGCATTAGGGGAAGAAAACTTTTCTATTTGTTATTTGTTGCTATTTGTTGAGGACTAAGACATATATATATACACATATCATGGGGTAAAAAGTGGAGTGGAAACTAAATTATTTTCACCCCCGCCGCCGCACATTCCTGAGAATTAACTGGAGAAGGGTGGGGTCACTGGGTTGTGGAGCATTGAGATATAGCGAGAGCTTAAGAGCCAGGCATTATCATAGTCAGTAAATTTTTCTCTTTTGTCTTTGCCTAGACCAGCAAATTGATAAATTTGAAGAAGGAGAATTCATAGAATTTCGTGTCCCTTCAGTTTCGAAATATGTCAAGTTACATGTCATCGGAAAAACTTGAATGTGAAGTGCGGTTTTGGGTCAATACGGTTATAGCTGGCACTCAAAGCCAACCAGCAGGTTTTTTTTGTTTGTTTATATTCCGAAAGCTTTGGAGCGAATGGCTTTACTAGCACTAAGACTCAGTTCCTAATTAAGTAATCCTTGTGCGGATGTGACGAGACACACTGACTCACATCACACATGTCTAAGATGACCAAAATACTTACATGCTTTTATAGACTTGATGGCCTTGCCTTTGGTTTTGTAACCTGGTTTTTGCCAAGTCAATGGGAAACACGCACGTTACCCCCACAATACCAGCAATACCGCCATTGATCAGTTTGGCAGGAAGACTAAAAGAAAAGAAAAAGAAATCTACAGTTTATTCCACGCATTAGATGACTTGATTATGTTAATTGCTATTACAAATCTATAAGAGAAACCTGCTTTTAAAACACTAAGACATGCTTATGGGAATTCAAACAAAAATATTTGTGGAATAAAATAGCAACTTTTCAACTAAGAATAGCACTCATTGGGAATTCAGTTTAGGGTCATGCAAGTGTTATGTTGCATAGCAACTCACACCAACTTGGAATAACATGGCATGGAAATAAAGACTTTAAACAAAGTTTCGTAGTTTACACATGATGAATATATTTAAGATTGCTTCAAAATATTACAGGGCACAATACGTTGACTAACCGCTCTGCAAATTAATAACGTGTCAAAATGAGAGGTGATTACCTTATTTGTTGCTGAGACATTTTGGCTGGCCGAAGTAGTAAGGTAACAATGAAGATAAAAGGATTGACTGCTGTTGTCGTTGATAATCTGAAACCTTGAAATGGAACGGCAAGTATTAGTTGGTATTTCCACACGTTTTTATGAGACAAAGTAAAAAACGAGTACTACTAGAAAGACGATTAGACGCGCACAAGTTAATTATATCAGCTTTGGCTTAGAGGGCTCAGTGCACTCGTAGTAAAACATAGAACAGACCACAAGATCGTAAACGTAAACTGGGCGTATCTATTCACATACCGGAATTCCACAAAAGGGCATGGTTCCGCTTTACGAAACCCGGGCTAACCAGTTTGCAAGCTAAAAGGAGGCTATGAGCTAACGAACTACTTTATAGAAAGACATTGTAATCATCAATTACAGGTAAAACAGGTAGAAATAAATAAATGAAAAAATAAACCGCAAGATTGCAACTTGGAAACTATATGTTGGCCCGGCCAAACAGTCTGAGCTTCCACCAGCCTTGTCTTGGCTTTCGTTGTACTTGTATACATACGTACTGGTTGTCTTACATTTTCTAAATTAAATCTATTATTATCGTGATCATTTATAAACAATCTCATTATGTGATCAGGGTAACCAAATGTGTACTCACCTTTTAAGTATAGATGTATTTTTCGAGCTGGTACTATCGAGATGTTATCCGTCTCGTAACCACAGTTACTGTGATCTTCAATGGCGAACAACTATTCTTATAAATGATTGAGTTGAGTAGGACGGTAACTGGAATTTTCCATTGCCATGGCATTCTGCTACAGGGGGCGGGTTATAGTCCGTTGTGAAATCGACGCAACAGCTCCAAATCAACCAATCACTTTGACCTGATTTACATATACTCATTCATGGAACAATGCGATAAAATATAGAAGTGTAATGTATTGGTGCATTGTAATATAGTCTATATCTAGTTTACTAGGATATTGTATTCAACCTTCTTCAGGCCAGGCTAAGCAATTGTTTTAGTGCCTTAATTAGTCCTATTTGAAATAATGCCCACAGCCAGCAGATATTTTGACCTCAGCAATAAAAAAACGGTCACAATACACAGTGCAGCATGGTGTCCTATGCCAAAAATTTAGTTTTCAAGTCTATTAAAATCACATGGGGATATGATGCTAACCACCAATATTAAGGGCGAACCCCCTGAATATGTAAGGCTGGCTAGCAGCTAATTGTCCTGCATGGCCAACACTTGTCTTACAATTGACTTCTAATTCTATGTTTATCTTGCTTTAATTTGTGGTATTCTCATTGTGTCACTATGTATCATATTTTGTATTTACGGTACTGTTAGGGTTAGGCTGTCGGACATACTCGCTGTCAATGGTCAAAGTGGAATAAATAAATGGATCTTAAAAGCACCCAAAGCTAAATTGTAATGGGAAACAATTAGACTAATCAGTCTTGTCATCACACAAAGACAAATCTATGCAAAAAATGGTTAGTTTAAGCAAATAATGAAACAAGAAACCAAACTAAGTGGTTTGTTGAAATAGATTAAAGTTGGCATAGGTATGTGGCCCACATAGCTGCGTCTGGAGTAGTGCTGAGGTGGCAAATTCTTTTTAGTTCATTGCTTCATCTATAATGGTATAGGGGGTTTAGTTTTGAAAACATCCCTATGCAGGGAATGCTAGCTGTGTATTGTTTGGTCTTTACAGTGGGATTTTTGGAGTCAAACCAGGCCAAAATAATTTTTATCAACAGACACATTTACAACTGATTTAGAGCTTTGTGCAAAAGCACTTGTTTAGGGGAGACTCACTGTGTAAAGCACCTATATGGCTTTGGTCAGTACCTACTTATTAGGGAAGGGGGTGTTATTGTTTAGGAATGCTATTGTGCTTGGTAATTTTCCATCTGTAGCTGGCCCTCCACAATATCCTCCGACTTTGTGTTATCAATCCAATGAGAGGACATGTTAAAACATGAGTCACTAATCACTTTACCTTAGAATATGATGTCATTGAGACTTAGATTTGTCATTAGTACTGGAACAACATGTAATGTGTCCTGATAGGCTTATACATTTTTTCACAAAGACACTCCCCCCCTCGCTGAGCTGGCTGCCTATTATTAACTCTCAGCTGTCAACCCAAATGCCTTTTGTGCCTAAAAGATCACTCATAACTCACATGATATTCTTGAATATCAACACTTACTGACTTACAGATTTGTAACATACATGTAACTTACAACATGTAAAGCACTTATGATCAAACAGTTTCTTGAAATACAGGAAATTGCTACAATATTTTTTCTAGAATTTAAAGAGATGTTCAACGTAGTAACTTCAAGAATGTAGAAGTGTTTCCAAGCAGGCATCTGATAAAGCAGCTTTGTAAACAGCAAACTGATTTATGTGACCTCTTAAGCGTGTGAACCACAAATACCGTGTTTAGTGTGAGGACAAGGAAGGAGTCAGCTTTGCAACCCAGGATGTGATTAATGCAGATTACTGAGATCCACTTACAGGCAACAGCTTTTTTGAAGTTGTGTTCGAGGTGCAGAGCATTCAGGAAGTATTCAGACTCCTTTACTTACTCCGCTTTTTGTTAGATCACAGCCTTTTGCTAAAATAGATTAAATTCATATTTTTATCTCATCAATTTACACACAACACCCCCATTACAATAACGTAAAACGAGTGTTGCAGAAATGTTTAAAATGTTAAATCTACATAAGTGTCCAGACCCTTTTACGTGATGCTTTAAGTTCACCTCAGGTGCATCCTGTTTCGATTAATCATCTTTGAGATGCCTCTACTTCATTGGAGTCCAGTCATGCAAGCAAAAGCCTCCATAGTTTGGATCTACTAAGACTCTTCCTAAAGCTGTCCGCAATGCCATACTGAGCAATTGGGGAAAGGTGCCTCGGTCAGGAAGGTGACCAAAAACTTTGTTGGCCACTCTAACAGAACTCAATGGTTCTTTGGGTAGTTTCCCGAAGGACAACTATCTCTGCGGAACTAATAAGGCTTGTTTTAAAAGATGATGGTCAGCCGCAGCCTCCCTCCTCCAATCTCGCATTTATGGGAGAGTGGCCAGATAGAGCCTGGACTTGAACACAAAAGAACGTTTCCGGAGAAACCTGAATAGCTGCGCATCGCCACACCCAAGCCGACATGACAGAGCTTGAGAAGATCTCCAGCAAAGAGTGAGAGAAATTCCCCAAATTGTTGCAACATGCCCAGGAAGACTTGAAGCTGTCATCGCTGCACAAAGATGTCTAAACAATAGACTGAGTACAGGTTCTGAATACTTGATGAGGGTAAAGGGTCTAAATACTGAAAGTAATTATTTTATTAAAGAAATTACACACATTTCCACAAACAAGCTGTTTTGTTGGTTCATTATCTGGTTTTGTGTGAGAAGAAAATGTATTTGTTCTGTATAGAAGGCGGCTGTAACCTAACAATGTGAAGGGACCTGAGCACTATCTGAATGCACTGTTTAGACTACCATTGAAGCAGAATGATCTGTTTCTATTCAATGGCTTAAAAAGGATCTCAACCAACAAAGGGACATACACAGGACAGTCCTGCAAAGCAACTAATCTCGCCTGTGTTGAAAGGTGTGAACATCCACGTTTTTCCTTTGTAGCCAAACTCACCACAAGTATAAGAATAAAGTACGTCTGCTTTATTTCCTTCAAATGATTAGAGAGAGAGTAACATTAGCCATTTATTGTTAGCATCAGAGGGGCGAAACGTAATTGCTTGTGCCTGGGTAAGGGTATAGATGTTTGAGAGGCTTGGAGCACCTGGCGCCATCTCCGCTGGCCCTGTGCGCACACTCGTTGCTGTCCGTTTTGCAGGACCCACAGTGGCAGCTGAGAGCCACCGGGTAGGTGTAGAGTGGGTTGGTGTTCACAGGGCAGCCCGGTAAGACAGCAGTGCGGTACTCCACCTTGTCGTAGGTGCATCCCCGCTGGTACAGGAAGCGTGGGCCTGCTATGAGCTTCATGTTACTGTCCTGGTTACGACACACAAGCACAGATTAGCAAACACATTCAACTACAGATGTTTACATCAAATCACGTGCAATGCATTGTTCGACTGAACAAAGAGCTGAAACGTTGATTCAAGTTTTAAGATGCACAATAGAAACAGCGTGTTAGGTAACTTAGTAAAAGGTTTACTTACCCATGAGTAACAGAAGCCCACACAAATGGTGGTGTTGATCGCAACACAGAACTCACACTCCTGTTTTTCCACATACAGAGTATAGTCAGTGGGTGCACACATAGGAACAGCTGGTCTGAACACCATGCACAGGAGACTGCACAGAAACAGGTAGGACTCCATTTCAGGTAGACTCTGGTAATTTCTTCAAGTAAAGCACCTGCTTGGACATGAAAATACATGATATATATATATATATATACATGCATGATATATATATTTATAAACACTACAGAATATCTTAATCAACATAAGGTTACATTAAGTAACCTTAAATTATAATTAGCTTTTTCTAATTAAATGTAATATTGATGTGACATGACTGCATAGACACTGTTGTACACAGACCAAACTCTGAAGTATGAAGTCTTTCTTATGTGTTTTTTGCAAGTCACTCACCTGTGGGTTTGTGTGCGCCTGCAGGAGATGCAGTGTGTCTGATGGTACCTGGCACTCTATTTATTAGGGCAGTGTAATCCCCTTAGGTCTAGAACGAATGTAGGTTATCTCTGATCAATGACGGAGCGTGGTATCCAATTATCCACCCATTATGAGGATGAAATCCATGAAATGGATATCTTCCCATGAATTTAGGCATGGATGTCCTCTTTCGATATCAAGCAAAGTAAAAACATTTTTTTTAAAAAGATCTGCTCGTTCTAGTGAACCAGCCACTTATGTACCCATAAATGCCTGTTGGCAAGCTGTGGACACTAGATGTCGCCATTAAAGAATTACAGTTTCTTACCAAAGAAAGTTTTTAAAAAGTAAGGTCTCTTTGCAAGGAAAACATTTTAAAACAACTTGAGCTGGACTTTAACCTTGTTAAAAATTCAAACGCTACGTAATAAAAAAAAGGCCAATAATCCTAATGCAGGCACATGCGTGTGGACTATTACTTGTGGACGTACTATATTTGACCAGTGCTCAACACACCAAAACAAGTGTCATATTGATGATAACAGTTGGACAGGAAATTAACCAGAATTGTATTTTAAGGGCACATAATGTGGACAAACTACACTGCGCGGTGCACAATAACATCACTCATCGTAAAATAAGATATGAGGGAGGAGCTTTTAAAATCCTTATCAACTCTGTTTTAATTTGAGGTTAATGATTGTTTAGCCCATCTTTGTCTCATTGTCACATAATGCTGTATTTCAAGAAAATGGTAATGATTTATGTTGGATAAATAGTTTGCCATATCATCATTGAAAGTAGCTGTTGTCCACCTCTGAATGTATCAACTTTCTGGGCTTTTTTTTGTTTTTTTTTTTACAGATTATGATCATATGATCACATGAAAATGTGTTTAAAAAAGATAATAATTGTATTGCATGTACAGCCTTATAAAAGTACCTAACAAAGAATACTTAATCATTGAGGTATTGCTACATTGAGGTATTGCCAAACACGATTATAATGGTACATTAAAAAACAGACAGAGATGCAACCCCTTTCATCAAGTCTTGTTTATTGAAAAAAGCTTTTGACATTAAGGTGGACCAAAATGAGAAGTTAATATTTCCTTAACTAATGGGCTCCCTGTTGACTAAAAATACTTTGATATGTGATTCATTAAATATTTACTCAAA
>JAVQJS010150945.1:0-10000 GCA_036024795.1 Galaxias rostratus | reverse complement strand
TAAAACAATCCATTTCCTACAGCCCAATAGTGGGACTATCACTTGCTGTTCCAGCAAACCACACACACACACACTTCCTAAAGGGGCGGATGCTTCTTTCCTCTCCTCGTTCCCTGTGCTTCCAAAGTCTGGAACATGAAATGAAGGACAAGGAGGGTTTTTGAGTGCGGACGGAGATTCCTCCACGTGGTGCGTTGAAGCTGGACTGTTGGTTTGGCTGTTCCACCACGACAGAGAAGATAATGTGGATGTCTGAACCCAACGCACCACATCTGACCTTTTAGGAGATGCTTATTCTAAAAACAATGCTGCTTTTTTATCTTGTTTTTCTGTCTCTTCTCCTCGACTCTTCCAGCAACCGGTTCTTCCTCTCAAGACGCTGTTTTGTGTTTTTAGAATGTGTTTTTTCTTTTCATGGGTCGGGGGGGTGGGTGGGGGCTGGGGCAATAGTAGTGTTTGAAAGTTTGTTTTATTTTCCATTGTTTTGAGGTCTTATTTGCAGAACAGGAAGTAGGAGTTGATTTCTTGCTATGACAGGCATAGGAACGTGCTGCCATGGGGATCTTTTAAATGTAAATAAAAACAGAAATGTGCTTTATTTGTGACTCAGACTTTTGTGTTTTTGATTCCCCACTCATCCAACGAGGCAGCCCGTGCCTTTGAATCCAACACTAATGCCATAAACATAACTGTGGCATGACCATATCATTCCCACCTTACGTAAGCCGGTGGGATGATTTGGGCATCCCCTGACGGTTCCCAGGTTTGATGTTTTTTCCCAGAGAAATCTCGACATAACACCCCATGACCCGAGTTGGCTTTGAACCCGGCAACAAAGGCGGTTTGTGTGTGCTCAAAGTGCAGCCCAGCTAGGTTATTATCTGGCGTCAGTTTTACACAGTGGAAGCCTGTTCGTGTTGATAACCTTTACAATTCCGGTTATCGGCTCGAAATCTTCCAGCCCAAGAGTCTGGAGATGTGCGTGTGCGCACGTTGCTCCGTAAACAGCTGGGTAATTCAAAAGTCATCCTGAATTGAGGATGTGAACCGTTTTTAATTTTGTGTCTGGCTAAGCCACCGATACGACTTGCTTACCGGGGACTGAGCCTTTGACGACGAGAAGAGAGGATGAGAGGCGGAGGAGAAAGGGAGAGGGGCTTTTCAAAGGTTAGACTTTCAATGGAGACGTCTCGGAGAGGGGGGGGATCAGAGCGCTGCGTGGGAAATCAATGTCTCCTGGAGACCACCGGCACGCTGCCGTCTCCTTCCCCCACAAAGAGCCTTCTCGCCGGGGCCGCGCCCTTTGATCGCCCTGCCGTGGGTCTATATTTAGCCGGAGTCTGACTGGGAATGGAGAGGATCTCCATCCCACAGCCTGGATATTCCCATGTCTCGGTTCTCCTCTGTCTCCCGTCCCGTCAACCCCTGTTATTCCTTTATTTTGTATTTTGGCAGCTTATGTTCTTTTCTCTCTCCAACCTACGGTCTCCCTCCCTCTGTTTCCCCTTCCCCCCCTCCAGTGTTTCTTTCATTGTTTCTTAATTGTTTTCGAATGCCTTGAATTTGACTCTCCCTCCTTCTCCTTGTTCCTGGCAGGGTTGTGAACACTTCTCTCCGCCCTCCTGTCAACACAAACACCTTGTGGTGTCCATCATTGCAGCATTCTGCCCTTGATCTCTCCTTGTTTTCCAACACACACACACACACACACACACAGAGTACACTTTTTTGTTTGCCTGAACCTTCCCTATATTGATCCCTTAATCCATACCAGTTTTCCGTGGTTTCCCTCCCGTCTCCTTGCACGCTCCTATGGATGTGTAGGACTGAGCTGGTCCTGTGGAGCGGTCATTTGCAGTCAGAGGAAACACACCACATGTTCGCTGGGACATTGTTGTTCTCTTCTCGTTCCTATTGACTCTGATAATTCTACCTCTTCTCTATCCTTCTATTTTTGATATCTGTCACTCACACACCAAATGAGAGAGCATCTACAGAGCACTCGGTTCCTCAAAGATACAATTTGCTCTTTGACCTTTTTGTGGTAAACAGAAACACACACAACTTGATAAGATAGCATGTCATCTAAATGATTGAGTGAGTGAGGGATTTTTGATGTGGATCAATGAGGATGATGGTGTCTCCAAGACTGAATGATCTTGGCGCAGAGGCCGGGGAGCGCCTCTCCGAAATGGCTTTCCGATGGAAATGGAAAAGGTTACCTCTGAACTCCGCTCAGATTGGTGGGAGATGGCGACAAGACCCGGTCTCAGTGTGGGGGCGTCCTCTCATCTTTTCAGCCCTTCACGCCGTCCCCTTCATCCGCCTCTCTTTCATTTGGACCCCCTCCCTCCGTCCCCTCTCCTTGTTCTGCTCCAGTCTCTTGAATTGGATGTCTCTACCGCCCGTCCCCCCCATGCCTCCCTCGCTCTGGTTGGTTTCCTCTTTTCCTCATCTCCCCTCTTCTACCATTCTCTTTCGTTCGGCGGGTCTCTCCCGCTTTTCGCCCCTCTTCTTCTTTTTTCATCTTTCCCTGCTTCCTCCGAGCGCCCTTCCTCTTTGCCATTTCAGCCGGGTCCCCATCACAAACACATATTTTTTTACTGTACAAACTGACAGGGAGAACATGGGAGTAGGAACCAGCAATTTTTTCCCCAGCATGACAAAGTTTGTATTTTGAAGGTGACGCTCACCTCCCATGACTGTAACTAATCAATTCATCGATCGATCCATCGCACGTTGTTTACGACGCGGCAGAGAGGGCGCCCGTCAACTTTGACACTTTTTAGCCAGACCTCCTCCCTATCTCCTCAACCTTTGGAAATGTCAACTACTGCCTATTAGTGCTGACAACACAGTCAAGTCACCGCCAGTGGAGCTCAAAATAGCATTGATAACAGAACCAGGGACGCACACACTGGGGTATTAGTGAACGACTGCAGCCTAAAGGAGGCACCAGTGAGACTCGTCCAAGCCTGCACTCAAGCATGTGTGTGTGTGTGTGTGTGTGTGTGTAAGAGAGACGGTCCACTCTAATGTTTCTGTACTACATCATGTCCCTTGGCTGAGAGCATAACCTCCTGGCCTCTCTCTCACTCAAACACACACACATGCATTGCTGCTTCCATTACGTACACGTGAATGCAAGCCTTTCACTTCCAGTTGGTCAACATCCTACAGGCTGTAAAACAAACTTTGGGGTCTGCTTGTATGTGGGCCACTCCAAAACCCCACCTCAAAACCCAGTTCACTATTGAACCTTAGAATAGAGTGAATGTATGACATATTAGTGTGTGCAATAGAGTGCATGTGTGGGTCCGCTTCGAGTCGAGAAATGAATGGTGTTACTACTTCATAGGCTGATCAAACCGGTCAAAAGAGACAAGAGAAACGCTACTATTTGGTGATGCCTAAAAATACACAAATACATTGAAACTGAACTATCTAGATAAAACTTCAATGTACAGCTTACATTATCCCCCATAGGTTTGGTCTGCGGTTATTATATGATAACCAGTTTATAGTAGCACAGCCACAAAGATCTCACCTCTGGATGTAAATCAGAAAAATAGATAGCTTAATGCTGCCATCTCTTGTTCAAGTTTTGTAATCACAGCTATGATTATTGCTCAAAAAGCAACACAAAAAATAAGCAAGTAAAAGCTTTTTTACATAAAATTTGAAAAGAATACGGCGTGTGGGCCGCATAAAGGGAAATAATAACTAGAACTAAAACTTGATCACACATTATTGTAGTATAAACTGTCTAATATGATGAACAGATTTTTTCGTGGTTGATTTGAATGTAAACTGTGAAGTGCAAAACAGAAAAAAACTGACTCAAAACCATTAATCAAAAGTTGAGAACCGATTCAATCATTTCTAACTCGGTTATTTTAGAAGATTAGTTCACCCCTCGAATGGACTTTCGGGTTCCAAGTTTTTCGTTCACTTGTCACTTGACAGCTGCATGGGTTAGGCACGAGAGATCAGAAAATATTTAGAAGTTCACCCTTAGGTATCGAGTCTTTCGTCCAATTGTATTGTGACTGCTCATGCTTAAATTATGTGACAAAGCTCATAATTGTCATGGCTTTTTGGATTATTACGCATCAGTTCACATTTACCCCACAGCAGTGCGATAGAAGAAAGCTTTGAAAAGAAGAAAATAGACTATGGGGAATCATTTCATACGTATTTGCAGGAAGTGTATATCTAACTGTAATTTATATTCAGCTGATGTTTAGGCCTGCAGAGAAGACCTTGCTGGCCCTGACGGCCCACCCCTAGTGTACTGAGTACAGTAAGTGTAAAGAAACGAAGCGAATAACATGAAAAAGCACATGACGTCAACCGTTTACAAGGCTACAATAACTGGCTTTGTTGAAGCAGAGGGATAGTGCAAGTTAACCGAATCTGTTGGGTGATCGATGACACACACACACACACACACACACACACACACACACACACACAGCCATTTAATCACCGTCTTGCAATTTGTCTAAGTCAAACTCTGGTTTCTAAATATCTTGTCCTCCCATTGCTACCTTGTACAACATTGAAAATCCCACAAATGCATGATTTGTTTTTGCAGTGACAGATACACACTTTGAGCAAAGATCTTGCTGTTTGAATTTGTCCTAATGTTTGAAAGAAGGATAAAACACATTAGAATATTATTCTCTAACTAATTCCTACATCTTATCTTTTGTGTGTAGCTCTTCCAGAGCAAAGAAACAATGTGAAATGAAGAGGCATTGGTTTGGTGTGCCCCACCGAGAATCGCCACCTTAACGTGGTGGAGGGGTCTCAGTGTCCCTATGACCCTGGGAGCCATGTTGTCGATGGCAGTAGCCTCCGGTACGTTCTCCCGTGGCAAAATGGTCGCATGGGAGGGTCCAGACTTAGATGAAGAGAAGTTTAACCGATGCCACTGTGGCACCTCACCCGGAAGAGGCAAACGGGGTCTATCCCCTGGCGAGCACCTAGTGGCCGGGCCTTGGCCCATAGAGCCTGGTTGGACTTAGCCCAAAAAAACACTATGGAGCCACTGCCCTGTGGCCCCACCACCTGCAGGGACAAACATCCAGACCCAGGCGTGCTGACCCCCGGCATTGTGGACGGGGTCAAGGGACGTGGAATTCCACCTCTCTGGTGGGAAAGGAACCAGAGCTAGTGCAGGAAATGGAGCGGTACCAACTAGACATAGTTGGGCAAACCTCAATGCATAGCTCTGGTTCTGGAACCCAAGTCCTGGGGAGACTTTTCCCAGGGTGAGAGGCACTGGGCAGGTGTGGGGATTCTTACGAGTTCCCGACTGGGCCCTGCTGCATTGGAATTTTCCACGTTGAACGAGCGGGTCGCTATGGCTCTGACTGTTGTTTGTGCTTATGCACCAAATGGCAGTTTGGAGGAGTTGCCTTCTTGGAGTTGCTGATTGGGGTCCTGGAAAAGGTGCCATCTAGCTGTGCGTCGAAAGGAGCCAAGTGAGATTTGATGGTCATCTGATTAGGATGCCTTCTGGGCGTTTTCTGTGTATGCCTTACTGGTTGGAGACCCTGGGGTAAACTCAGAGCCCTCTGTCGAAATTATGTATCTCATCTGGCCTGGGAACACCCCAGGATCCTCCAGCAGGATCTGAGGATTGAGACGGCAGGAATACCTTGCTGTACCTGCTGCTACTGCGCCCCTGGCTCAAGTTAGCGGCGGTCGGTGGATGGATAGTTTGGTGTGAGTGCCTACTGCTTAACAGTGATGACTTGTTATACAACTGATTAAAATGAACTTGTCTTTGTGATTGCCTCCCCAGCTGATCACCACCAATCTACGTAATGTGTGCAGAAACAAAGACCACTAGTTATGGGAATTGAATTGGTTTCATACTTCCATTTTTTGTTAAAGTAGACGCTAACAAATCTATCTGTGAGCAGGTCCAAGGTAAACATTTGATGTGACATCCTAGGAGGAGAGTTGGGCTTCTTGTGACGCTCCGGTCCTGGTCTTAAATGCGTCGCCGCCATGGCGCTGGGTGTTCAGCTAGGAGGGAAAACAAGGAGAAATGGCTGAGTATAAGCAGAGATCATGAAAACGGGACTTCTTTCTGGAGGAAAAAATCGTAACCAAAGAGAAAATGAAATTGCCTCTGTGTGACCTGACCTTGCGTGAACATACATCGCGAATTTGTCAGTAGTTCCCAATGAAACTCTCCTAACGGACCGACCGCTAGGCCTTTAGAACGGAACGTCCCTGGGCTAAGTGGGTGTTAGAGCAGTACAGTAGTGGAAGTCCCCCACCCCCCCTACTCACCCTGTAGGAGGAGCCCCACGGGCCGGCGCCGTGCCTGTTGATGGAGCGGGCTCTGACGTTGTAGACGGTGTTGTGCCGGAGCCCCGTGGTCTGCATGCTGCAGCCCTTCAGGTTGGACACCACCACGCCCCATTCCTCGGGCTTGTTGCCTCCCTCTGCTTGGAAGTGCATGTCCACTGAATCCACATCCTCTCCCATAGGAAACATCCACTGCATCTGCACTCACACACACATACACAAAACAGCTATAATCAGTGTGAGTAAAGCATTTAATCACTTATTTTGGTCACATCAATGTAATCTCAGACAATCTATGTATCATAAAATATAATGTTGCACATAAATGCAACTGACTTCTTGTAATCTGCGTTTGACATGAAAAAGCCATCTGCCTAATGTAAGCATGGTTGTGTGTGTGTGTGTCTGTGTGTCTGTGTGTGTCTGTGTCCACACCTCCACAGTGTCAGCCTTGAAGGCGTGGAGATAGATCGTGGGTGGCCTGGGCAGCAGGGCCTGGACTGCAGCGGCGGTCCCTGCAGATCCACTGTCTCCAGCGGGGAGCTGCTCCTGGCGGGGGGGCACAGGGCTAAGGGGGGAGTCCAGGACGAACCGGTGTTGCACGGGGCTGCCGGTGCAGGACGAGGCGCGGATCAGCCCGCGGGTGGGAGTGCTTGGACAGGAGCTTAGCGGAATGGTTTCCACCCGGACGGGGGAGGCCTGGTTGCACATGGCCACCTGAAATATCCCGTTGATCGGGGAGCTGGCAGCCGGCGCAGCCTGAGCCTCCACAATGGGGCTGAGGGAGGAGTAAGACTCCGGGGAGGGAGAGACGCCACCACCGCCTTGAGTCTTCCACCGGAGGCGACTCTCCAGCACTCTCTCCAGATCTTTGTGGAGGCCGTCAAAGTCCACCTCCACGTCCCTGAAGGGCTCCCCCTCCTGGAGGTTTATGGCCGGCCGGCGGATATCCTCGTTGACGCTCGTCAGCCACTGGGTCAGCGTGCTGGCTCCAGAAAGGAACACGACGGCGTCTTTCTCCTGGAGGGCCTGCTCTGAGATCACTTGTAGCCCCGCGAGGGAGCTCACCAGCGGGGCAGAGTAAGAGATAAAGCCCCTGGTGCTGGAGGTCAGGGCATCCAGGTGGGCCAGCATGGCGTGCTCCCTGTCCAGCAGGGTGTCCCTCAGCAGTATGAAGCCTTGGCAAATGCGCCGCCTCAGCTCGGCCCCCTGAGTGGCGGTGGTGACCTGGAGCTCCTCCATGGCTGTCATGTCTGCCTCGCACGTTGCCTTCACTGCACAAGTCACACAGCAGATGGAACGGAACGGTTAAAAAAAATGCATATGCACAACGGTTAGCAATGTACAGATTAATTGACAATCCTAAAAGTTAGTGTGTTCCAAAAACAAACATCCAAACAATTATATCTAACTAACTAACTAACTAACTAATATTCCCAACTTTTATGAATCAACTTTTATGAATTTTATGAATTCATGATAAACACTGTTAAATGCCATGGGCTTATTCTGTAGTGACTACTACATGGGTGAGTTTAAAACTTTAACATTGTGTTCTTCACGATAGCTGATGTAACATAACACAGCGACCCCCAGTACAGTAGTGAGCTAGCAAGAACCTCTAGACAGACGGGTGTCTGTGTGTGTGTGACGGCTTCCCGGCCTTCCTGCTTACATTTCCCAGTGTGTTCAAGGGTGCAGCGGAGGTTCGCCTCCTTCTTGGTCCGTGCGTCGAAGATGGCCGAGATGTCGTGGCCGATGTGCCCCTGCTCAATGCACCCCTGGCAACCCAAAGCTCCGTCGTCCATGCAACAGTAGGACAGGGAGCGCTCGGGGTGGGCGGGGCACGGCTCCCTGCGGCTGGCGTACATGGGGGCGCTCAGGACGTGGGCCTGGAACGCCCGGTTGCCGTGGAGCTTCTTCAGACACTTAGAGCAGTAGTTCACGCCACAAGTGCGGCAGTAGGTCTGGGCCGCGCGCTGCTTGGGGCAAATCTCACACACAGCCATCCTCAGGGCCACCTCCTTGGACTTGGTGACCTTCGGCTGCTTCACCTTTTTCAGGCCCTCCACTTTCTCCAGGAGTTTCTCAGTGATGTGGCCCAGAAGGGCGTTCTCGGGGAAGGACCAAGCCCCGCCGAGTAAGGGAGAGTACTTGGCTTTGCATCGAGGACAGGCCTGGTCCTCAGGGACCCTGGCAGAGGAGAGCCTCTTGCGGAGGGCAGACAAGCAGGGTTGGCAGAGACAATGGCCACAAGGCAAAGACACTGGCTGGAGAAGTAGTGTGTCACAGCTTGGACAACACAGGTGGGGACGCAGGGAGTGAATCAGCTCATCAGGCTGTGATTTAGGTGCTCTGTCTTTGGTGCTAAGGTAGATGGAAATAGAAGACTTAAAACACAAGTGGTGGAAGGACCAATGTAGCTGACCCATCTAGCTCTTAGAATTCCCCAGGCATTTATCACATTTATCCATGCAGGTAAAGAATAGTCCATGAGTAAAAATCCATGTAGATAAACTATCATTTACAATTTCTTATTAGAAAAAATCTAAATTTAACGACAAAATTAACTATTGAACAAGAAGTCATTTTAATCATAATATGCATATAATGATTTTGTATAGCTGACGGTTTTACGGTTAAGAAAAGGTTTTTGTTTGTCAACGCAACCAGCTCCCTTGCGATTATCTTAAATATTCAAACTATTGATAAAGATATCCACCTGGTTCCAGCGTGTTTTCGCGCATCTTTCGAGCTGTTATACTTCTTTGTCGAGTTGGGGCGGTTCCAACAGACACTTTCTTCTGAATCACTTTCAGTCATTTCTTGCACAGAAATGAGCGGATTAAGTTACCTGGATGGTGAGTTGTGAACGCTAATCCGACGCAACACAAATAAAATAAAAGCTATTTAGATGGCAACCAATTATGTACAGTTGAGTAAGGTGTTGTACATGTATTTGAAAAGTTTAGTTTCCGTTCGAAATGCGAGAAAATTGAGGTTGCTGAGCAACGCTGCGTCATAGTTAATCTGCAAAATTGTGTTCGAATGGACGTTCATCTCGACTTCAATGTGGTGCAATGAGGTTCTTTTTATGTGTACATTCATTATTAGTGATTAAGCATTATTTTGTAGTTCATGTGAAATTTCGAGAAGTTAACATTTGTCCACTAGATGTAGACATTGTATAAGATTGCATGGACTTGAACTATGCTTACGTCCATTCTCTTACATGTAAACAAACGTGTAAAAATTGAAATTAAAATGCATGAATGTAAACAGGATTCATGAAACTATGGGCCACTTTCTAAAAACTCCCGTCTCACAAATCAGATACCACATACACAACATGCTAAACATTAGTCTAATATCTCACTAAAACAAACAGTACTTAGTAATAACGTTTTCGTTGCATTTGTATTTCGACAGTGATAATCATCATAATAATAAACGATACACAGTCTATCAATGAATACGCACATTAAGCATCTAAATCTGTTGTGTATTTTAGTGGTCCTAATCTAATACACTTACCCCGTCTAGTTGCAGGAATGTGAAGAGTCAATGTCTTTAGCTTGGAAGAAGTAACTTTATTCAGACATACAAGACAAACACAAAAAAGTCCTGCAGGACCCTGGCAGACCCCTTGTCTCCCAAAAAATCACTCCCTTCT
>JAVQJS010150942.1:0-5000 GCA_036024795.1 Galaxias rostratus | reverse complement strand
TATGGATTGTGAAGAGTGTATGGGGTGTAAAGAGTGTATGGATTGTAAAGAGTGTATGGATTGTAAAGATTGTATGGAGTGTAAAGCGTGTACGGGGTGTAAAGAGTGTACGGGTGTAAAGAGTGTATGCAGTGTAAAGTTTGTACGGAGTGTAAAGAGTGTACGGAGGGTAAAGAGTGTATGGGGTGTGAAGAGTGTATGGGGTGTAAAGAGTGTATGGGTTTAAAGAGTGTACGGGGTGTAAAGAGTGTATGGGTGTAAAGAGTGTACGGGGTGTAAAGAGTGTATGGCACTGCGTGTTCACAGTGTTCACAGTGGGTGGTGGAGTGTGCCGGAGCCGTCCCACAGGCTAATCTCCACACGTGTCGTTTGGCCCCCTTCACAGAGCTCTGTGACCAGGAGTAGATACACCACTACAGGGCTACTTCAGGCTTGACCGCTCCGCTGTTTGACCCTCTTATCTTTCACTTTGTTCTCCTCTGAAACTCCATGCCGCAGCGTTTCATGTCTGCCCGGCAGCGCAGCAGAATTAGCACTTTGGAGGGTGTGCGACGCGCCTGGCGCGGTCCGCCCGTGAGAAGTGTTTTTATCGGTGGCCGTGGAGTGTCGCCAGCGCTTGTCACGCTCCGAGGTGCTTGAGAAGCCATTTTGACAGTGTGTTGTTGTTGTTCGACACCACAGCGTTTTCGAATAGCCGCCGCCACACTCCACCTTTTGACAGCCTCGACGTCAGACAAAAGGCAATGCTTTCCTCCTGTCAATGACGAGAAACGTGGACTAAGGAGAGCAAATGTGTTTACGTGAAAAGATGAAATTATAAAGTTTGATTGGCTTTTGTTGGCGCTCTTCTCAGCTCAGTTCAGTCATGTCATGCAACATCTGAAAGCAGTCATTTGTTTTGACCTTTTTTAAAGCCTTTGTGACGGCCTAATGCAAAAACATCTTTCTTTCGGGTCTTGACAAGAGACCTCGTTCCCCGCCGCTATCATCAAAACGTTAATTGTCAGCACACTCCTTTCAGTGCACTTCCAGTATGTGGGAAACGGGCGATGGTAATCCTGCCTGTGCTGGCTGTGCAGGCTGATCTGCCGACTGGCTCCATTGTGGGTTGGGGCGGAGATATCCGAGCGGCAGGTGAAAGAGGGAGAAGTCGAGGCAAAGAAAAGGAGACCCCTCTTTCATTCACTCCCTGGCTTCTCCTCCGGCATGTTCCGCGATGGATTAACTCGGCCTCTCGTCTTTCCCCGTGCCCTCCCCTTCTTTTCATCTCCCTCTCTCTCCCTCCGTCTATCTCCCTCTCCCGCTTTCACTCACTCGCCCCTGCCATCTCGTTCTCTTTCGATATAGCCGGGCTTTGATCCCCCTGCTCTTGGCTGTTGTTGTTGTTGTTGTTGTTGTTGTGATGGCGTCGTTTCGTCTCGACGGTGTGACTTTGATAAGGAGGCGGCGGGAGCGGCTGGGCGACCCTGACATTGCCGGCGCCAGGTGTTTGGAGGCAGATAGGCCGCTTGTTTACAGAAATGACACTTCCTGCTCGGTCCCGTCCTCGGAGACGGTCCGGATTATTTAGAGGTGCAGGTGGAGAGAGAGGGAATGGGGGGAAGGGGGGGGGTTGAGGATGCTATAGAGGGTGAGGTGGGGTCAAGAGAGGGGGGTGGAGAGAGGGCTGATGTCTGAGAGGGAGGTATGTCCGCGATGGTCCGTCTGTCTGTGCTGGTTCTCTGGGAGCACTCGAACATAATAATAATAATAATAATAATACATTATATTTATGAAGCGCTTTTCAAAACACTCAAAGACGCTGTACAAAGTAATCAAAAATAAAGCAAAACAAGTCGCCGGTCCATCACAGGACCAACACCTTTGAGATGCTTCCATCGTGGACGACCACATGCCTGTGGTTGCTAACTCCTCCGTGGACAAGCACCATCTGCGCAGTATTCTTAACATTTAAGTCAAGGTGTTTATGATGACACCACTTCACCAACCTTTGTATCTCTGAATAGTGGTCAGATAGAGTAACTAAAAAAGGATAGTGATTCAAGAAAGCTAACGGCTGAGCGTTTCATGATATGAATAATAAAATTATAGATAACTACATAGTTAGTGCTAAAGAAATGTTGAACTGAGCCAAAACCCAGTAGGTCTCCCATGCTCACTCCTCAACACTAAGTTCAGAGAGACCTTTAAACTCCAACCTGTTTAAGATTGGTTAAAAACTAGTAGTACAGAAGACTTTCAGTTCCGCTGGACATTAAGCTACATGAAGGTATTGACTGCTTCCGTAACTAAAATTTGATTTAACACATCCATACCATTACTTTAAAAATGTATCTATAGGTCTATGTTATATTTGTATTTATATCAAATGTATGTGGAAATGTGTGTACTATTCTTGCTGCTGATGAAAGGCTGCTTTGTCAAGTTTTGCATTTAGTACTTTGCAAGGAGTTACTTTCCTGCCTTTCAATTGAGGAAAGGTGATGGGGTAGGCAGGTGTTTCCTGGTCCCTTGGTCATTTTGTTACCCTGTTTTCTAGAACGTTGACATTTCAGCCCCTTTTTGGTGCAATTACAACCAAACTGATTTTCTGACTAATCCAAATGTCAAAGGAGAAACTTTAGTGCAGTATACCAACTGGAACACGAAAGGTTTTAATAGTGCTATTAAATAGGAAAAGCCTGGGCTCATTAAAAAATATATAGCAGACGTTGTTACTGCACAGGACTCATCTACAAAATCAGATGATTGGATAGGACCTGCAAGAACATTTATTTTTATCTATTCTCGCCTCTTTTCTAATAGAAATGGTTGCGTTTAGCATTTTCAAGTTTGCCTTTTCATTTGAATTTTGGCCGCTAAGGACTTCCATACATAACGAGTTAGACACCCCGGCCCTGACTTAATTGTATAATCAGACAAACGAAAACGTTAAGTTGAGAATTCAAACTGTTTAAAAACGCTACGCATGGCCATTTTCTGAACCCAGCGTCTCAGAACTTGTGCCACGTTGTGTCATACTTACACTGATTAGGGTTGACAAGTAGTAATTGTAGTCACATCACACAGATTTGTAAACTTACGTTAACATGTTGTGTGGGGAGTTATACTAAGAGCGTTAAGCTTTGAGTAGTTTAAAAACATTTGTCGTAGTAAATGAAGACGGTTCAAGTCAAAAGTCAACATTAGTGTTGTGGTGAGTGCAGTTAATCAGCATTAAACGTTACCTTGCATTTGGGACCCAGATTCTTCCGGTTCGGTCTCGGGACACAGAAACAAAAGCTCCATCTGGAAAGAAGGCGGTGGAAAGTCCTCGAACATCCATTTCATGGCCTGGTATGGAGGTGCTCAGCTTATATGAGTTAAACGATGCCATTTTTTGCTTGTAGTGCCAAAGTCTGAATGGCTTTGGAGGTCGCTACCAAATAGTTAGCTGGCAAGTTGGAGGATGAATTGGCGTTGTTGTCAAGAAAGAAACGGTAACAAGCTGTCAAGCAGCGGAAGTTGAATGACGTTTATCTTCTACGTTAGAAAATCTGCTTTTCAAGCTGTGTTGCCGCCACCTAGTTTGCTATCAAGCATTGCACGTAGGTTTCGCACAATATAAAGTATTTCTAAAATTACATTAATAAAGCCGTTGAAATTGTTAAATATTAAAGGATTCTTCCCAAAATAATTGTGAATAATGGTTCCATCAACTACCTCGGGACTGACCTATAGCTGCTAGATGTTTTCTATAGAGAATCCATGTTTTGGCCAGAAATCAGACTGCCCTGCTTGTGTGGCGATATATCGCGTTCAAAAGGATTTAGGCGTATTCGCTATGCTTTCATTTGCTATTCCTCATTCACACGCTATGCCAAACTTTAGATGCAAATGAAAATGTAAACAAAGTACCTACCATTCTTTTATTTATTGTTTGTTTTGTTTGTTTGAATGCTTGTGTATATATTTGTACAAGATTGACAGAGACAAATTATTCAGGTTTATCCAGAGGCCTGGGAAGCATGATCTGGTTTACCTCGATAAATTCAGTAGCAACATTGTGACGTCGGGCGTAACTCACTACAGAGCCCCTAGTCACAACATTATATATATTTAAATAGTGGTAGTTATTATCTCATGCGCACAAGTTATTTATTTTCTGTGCTCAAGATAGGCTAGTAATCAAGAAAAAAAAATATCTTGTGGAAACCAGTTATTTATCTTGTGAGATGTGAAGAGTTTTCTATAGTATAACCGCAAGTTCCGGATGGAACTCGGCGTAGCCGCTGCTCCTTATCGTTGAAAGCAGCCAGATGAGGTGGTACTGGCATCTATAGGGTGCCTCCCGGGCACACCCTACTGGTAGGGATTTAAAAAAAATTGTACGCACCTATGGCGTCTCCCTTCTACGTGTCGGTGCTTTACGCATTAGTGTGGACTAAGTGTTGCTGTTGAACTGTATGGTTTTGCAGAGACAGGTTTTTGCTATACAGTTCAATGGCACTTCAACAAGCTCCCCCCAAAATTATTATACAGCATAGAGCCTCTCTAAAAAGTAAACAAAAACTGAACATTATCCTTTTTGCATTACAACAAGTCAGGATTTATTGCAGCCCTGTTGTATTGGATCACATACGTTTTAGCTAAGTGTACCTATTGGACTGGCAAATGATTGTAGTGATGTACATGTTCATCAGAGAATAATGGAAATTCCATATCCAGGTTTAGCCCACTTAAGTACCTTGCTGTTTTGTAGGTAAAAAGACCGAGCTACTTCACTGGCGTGAGGAAGTATTCCGTAGAGTAGATAGCCACTTTAGTAATTAATGCACATTATTTTCAAATGCAAAATTAGCCAACCCAAAATGAAAACAAAATAGCTTGTTATTATGATTATTAGGCTACTACACATTTTATTTATATGAGGTTTACCATGTACAGTTTCTTTTCCAGGAGTGTTTTGTTCATAGACATACTATATATATATATATATATATATATATATATATATATAT
>JAVQJS010150907.1:0-10014 GCA_036024795.1 Galaxias rostratus | reverse complement strand
TGTGTGTGTGTGTGTGTGTGTGTGTGTGTGTGTGTGTGTGTGTGTGTGTGTGTGTGTGTGTGTGTGTGGTGCACATGTGAAAGAGAGAGGCTGAAGGGGGAAGCGAGGATGAGGTGTAGTGAGCACTTAAAAACAAGTCTTTTATCTTCTTTTATAACTATTCCTACCTTATGCCTAGCGTGACTGACCCTCACTTCATTGGAAGGCTGGATGAAAAGAGTGTTATTCCAGTAAATAGTTCTCCACCAATGAATCACAGCGAGTACATCATTTATATCTGCCAGGCAGCATGACAGCCGGCGGAGCAGGATGTGTCACGTGTAGAGGAAGTGGCAGAATGACTTCAATGTGGAGGAAGTTAGTTACTGTGGCAACACTGGACAAAAGTAGCTCTCTCAGACGGATGCGCCTGTGAATGAAAGCAAATTCATGAATAAGGGGAACGGCACTGGTTTGAAGGCGATGCTGGCATGATTGATTACAAAGTACCAAGGGCCCTTTTTAGACCAAATGGTCTGTAGGTACATGTCTTGACCTATTTTCCTACTATGCCTTGGCCTAATTTTTCTTACCTGTTTTCCTGGCGAGTGTCTGAAATATTATTTGAGGGTGGGTAGCGATGCATCAATAAAAGGATGCGGATCTCAAAGGAAAATGTACACTCCAAATGGTTCCACCAAAGAGGTGACTTACAAAGGCTGCAATCTGTCTGAGCTGTAATCTTCATACCATCAATGGAAGCTCAGAAGACAATATGATTGAACTGCCTTATCTGGGCGGGTTGAGCCTTCCCCATAAATCACTGTTGTGATTAGAGCAAGCTCCTTCTCCAGCCACAGAAGATTAACACGGGCCATGAACGACTGAAAGCAACCGTGACGGCTTGGCCTTTCGAGAGATGGAAGCCTGCTGTCGTTATTGACTCATCTGTCATCAGGGTTATCAGTGTATAGGAGGGTAGTGGGAAGAAATTAAGAAACGTCGGAGGAGACATTGACTCCAGGTCACGTTGAATTTCCTCCTCGATCCATATCGGCTTTCTTGTTTGCTCTATTATTGTTGTATAAGAGAAAGAGGCCACGCTTTAGAGCTGAATTAAATGCTTACAAATTGGAAGTAAACGCACCATACACTTCTGCTGCAAAGCTTTGATGTAATATATTTCTCTGAGTTGAGTCGAAATTATCTTTTAATCTAATTAGATTTAAGTTTAATTTAATTTATCTTCATTCAGCATAAAAATAAATAAAGGCCGTTCAGTGTCTCAAATCTCATTTATTTTGATCAAAGACATAATAATCTAGTCACTACTCCAGAAATCCAATAAGGTATTTCTCAAAGGAGCATAAAAATAACATGAACTCATAAGTATGCTAAATCCTTTTAGGAACCTCAGTTAAGTCTCCTTGGTATGATAGAATCGACATTAGTCTGTGTAATGTGGTGAAGTATGTGTGTTCGGTGTTCATTAGCTCATTCCACTGGAACTAATGTTGTTGGAGAAAAGAAAAAAAAAGATGTGACAGTGTCACTGCTTTATTAACAAACTGATCGAAAATGGGAACGGAGAGAGGTTGTGCGAGGCACACACTTAGTTGAATGAATGGACTGCAGTTCCGGAGTGTGTTTGCAGTCAAGCAGGCACTTGAGCCCTCGAACACAACTTCCACAACTCACCTATAATGCTTTCTCAGTTCTGGCACTCTCAGCTCTGGCCGTTTGTTATCTACTCGCTTCTCCCCTGTTCGCTATACAAAGGGTGCAGAACACTATCGTAAGACATCCAATTACTCCTATCTTTCCGACCCCCTCCCTCACACCCCGTCCCATCCCCGCACTCCCCCCAAAAAATGAGCTCCATTCTTCTTTCTTATTACTTTTCTTTACTTTGTTACTTAAAGGGCCTCCTTCCCTATCTGGTGCGGACTATACTGATACATATTTCTCTCTTGCAGGGCAGGCTAATTGAATTGGGCTCTCTCTTCATGGCGCTACACTTACCCAGTCGGCTGTAATCAATGAGGACGCGGGGCCGGGGCCAAGAAAGCAGGAGCAATGAGCATATGACAGTTCGGGACGGCTGTTGATATAGTTATAGGCCTAAAACTAGGTAACAACACTAATTTGGAGTCACGCTCTCTTACTAATATCTTTTATATATATATTCTTATTTCAGGAATAGTTGATAATTTCAGTGCAAGACCATTTTTTATGTTTCAGGACAGCTTAACACGTGGAATTTTCCTCACAGATTTTTTGCGGTGCACCCCATCAGAGTGTCTCAGTAAACTATACTTCAGTCAAGAAACCAAGAAAAGGGGAGAGGGAAATCTGACACACAGGATAAGCCTGGGAATGTTCAGAAGAGGCCTGCACTGTTGCAAAAGTATAGCATTTATTGCCTGCAGAAAATAGGTCTGCATCCCAGCATGAGAATCGATATCTAATTTACATACCACCAAATCCCCATAGACCTAACTAAAAACATACGGATGAGGAGTGAATCATTGTTAAATGGACACGGGAGAACACAGGAGGCACTTGACCTGAGGTACACCTCTCTCAAGTCATTTACACTCCCAGGAAATCCTTTACCCCGTATACTTATAGGCATGGGTATAGGTATAGGCATGTTGCTGCCCCTGATTTATTAGTTAGACTTGTGTGGTACCAATCACACTAATAGAAAGTGAACTGCGAACATCTCATAGACAATCTGAAGCTAGTTTCAAAATCACAGTTGAATTATCCTAACAAGCAGTTAAGGACTGGTTAAAGGGCCTCAGGATTAACTTTGAACTATGAAATGAACCTTCTCACATTCCATACACCCCTTGAATTTATTAGATATTGTGATTTGTAGAGTGTGATTCGCACAAACTCGAAATCAGGGCTAACATTGATCGAAAGCCGCTTCTACAAACATTAGTTATTCAAATGTATGACATGTGGAGGTTAATAATAGACCCCTACGGATAGAATCTGGCACAATTTTCATTCTGAATGATTTTATATTCGCATGCATGTTAAGCGGCACATGTCTAAGGATTTCTGAGGATAAACATTGCATTTAATACACAACTAGGTGCCAGCTAGGTCTATTATACAAACAATGCTTTTATTTTCTAACCCTCAAACATAATCCCTCTGACTGAATTCCTGCTCAATGCTAATCTTGAAGGGCTGAGATGGTTTCAAATTGTTCGTTTTCAAAGCACCTCATTCTTTGATTAAAACCAAGGTGCTGCTGTTGCAAAAATAACAAGTGTGTGTCTAATTCTTTAAACAAATGTAAACAAGGGTAAATGACAACCTGCATTTTAATACCTGAGTGCATTTCCCACAGTTTATTTACTATGCCACTGAAACATTTTATATATTAATATAAACCAGTCGCACATTCGGATATACATTAATCTAGGGTAAGGAAGTTTGAGTAATTGTGGAGTGTTCTTCTATTGAGTTCAGCTATTCTGTGTGAAGCCTGTTAAATCTTTCTTGAGGTGTTCTAGGTGCTAGACACATCTGCATCAGTCATAGCCATGGCCCCTAGCAATCGGCTTTGCAGCATCACAACAAACACATCTGGTTTGTTGCACTTCACCCTCAGAACTACAGCCTGCATCTGCATTTGTGGTTATTTTGTTTTTTATATGCGGATGTGAATGTGACGAAAGCATCCAGCAAGAGTAATTGGTAGATATAGACAGGGAACTTTCAATAATGCCTAAAGTGTGTCTGTTGTCTGAGCTTGGTGACTAATGCTGAAAGGTGCACTCGGGGCTGCCTTGTTCTCTTTATTGAGCTGAAGAGTCTGAGAGAGCAAATCTTACTGAGCCAAAAAGGGGTCCTTACCCCATTATCATCTTTAAAATATCAACCTATTCATTCACCTGGAGACTCTCTGTGGTTGTGAATATTTCATAATAAAAACCCTTGAAATAGTATCCATAATTAGTCAGGTTTTCATTTGGTTCAGATTTCCTAATAAATAAATGATCCATTCCCAGATAAGGAACCCATTTTATAAACTCAAGGAAGTATACAGTATAAAGGGATTTTTTTCGTGTATTTGTCAATGATTATTTCAACAAGCAGACAATTAAAACAAAGCGATTGCATTTCACAATTGCTTTGTCAACCATATCCCTCAAATTAGCTTTCCCTCCGAAGAACATTGTAAATAGAAAATTTGTTATGCATGCTCAGTGTGGAAATGAGGTGACAACGCATGAAGATATTATGCTAATCCTCTTTTGTATTCATTAGGCTGAATTTTTTTTGCTTATTGCCAGTAAAAGAAGGACTTCTGTCAAACAGCACAGTTGATATATGATACAAGGCAAAGGTCTCAAGCAATTATCCCTATTGAAATTATCACATTTCAATGAATTGAACTAATGCAAGCGATATTGGTATCTGATAATTGGAATATAACCCCCTATCTATTGCACATTTTTGTCTCTCAGTTGCATCATTGGTATTTTTCCTCAGCTAAATTTTGTTTTCCTCCTTGATCTGGGATCTCATCTTTTGTCTTGTTCATCAACGTTATTGAAATGAAGAGTATCACCTGCCTGGTCAAGACGATAAACCAAAGCTATTCAGCGCTAGAAATCATCTCCAGAGACTCCGAAGGACTATGGGTTATTTGCATTCATGCGATTGGATTTATTAATATATTCGTCCCACATCAGAGCCCTATGGAAAAAAAGGGCCAAGTTTTCGAAAGGGAATTACCACCTAGAATACCTGTTCTGAAAATGGCGAGGCATGTAATAAAGTAGAGCTCTCAAGAGCACATTATTAGCATAATATCAACAGTATGAATAAATTCAGCATTGAACAGTGTAATCGATTATGCAGATTCCCATCCTTTAAAGCACTAAGAGTGTTAATTGTATTGATCCGTTCCCGAACTACAATTGACTGTGTGCTGTTCTCTGCTGGCAAAAAAGGGAATGTGCATTTTTAAGGTCACATATTTTTATTTAAATATGACAATAGACAAGATTTTAACAATAATTTACAACTATAGCACTACTTTATAAGGATGAGAAGTATGTTTGTATTTGTTTTTAGTTTTTAAAAATAACGTTGGTTTTTTATTTTAAAATTTGGGAAACCCGGAAGTAATGTTCACCAGCTGTATTGGTGAATGACATTGGAGAGAACTCTTAACCAAACGTTATCTATCTGTGTTAATTTTCGCAGGCTGTCGGATAACGTAAGTAGACGCTAGTGGTGTGTATGACAACAGCATAATTTGTAATAAGGAATCTTGCGAAATTTCCAGCCGGGGTCAGTGGCACAACACAAGCTATACACTAGCATTGACTCTTTTAGCATAACTCAGTAACTAGCAAACTATACTTATGATGTTCGCAAGTACTTCAGGATTAGCTACAACAAAGTGAAATGCACTCGCTAAACTAACAATACATGTATTCATTTGTCCAGTGATTGCTGCAAAGAGGGCTAACTCAATGCATTTATGATAGCTAGATAGCGATTTATCGCCACGTTTTTAATTTACCATTGAGTGGGACAATTCTGACAACAACATTTTGGAGACTGAACAAGACAAAAAATGGAATACACTTGGGCCTGACACTGGTGAGTACCTCGATTATTTCTAAACTAGAATTTCTAGCGAATGTGTAACATTATAGATGAACTCACTGCCTTTTTATTTACTTACGGTAAGAATAACCTTTTGGCAATCACAATAAATCACACATTTCACCCAGGCCACAACCTGCTCCAGATAAGGACTGGGTCAAGTGGGCAGAGTGGCTAAATGTTTTGTATCGTTATACATTCGGATGCATCCCTGATACGAACTACCGAAGCCTTGAACACATTATCTATCCACAATAATCTAAATGTCTTCTCAGTGAGTGTTTTAATTTCGTTTTGTAGCAAAACTGACTAGACAGACTCACTCTGATCACTTAGTGTGGCCATAAGAAGATGCTGGGTTGGGAAGTTTGTTTAAGCTTTAGCCAAAGTAACCGCAGTAAACTGATAGAACAGCTTTCACCAAATTCCTGAGAAACTACCTATTTCAGTTTACAGCTGGATATAGCGTATAGGCTGTGGGCCTGGGATGTTAAGAACCAGCAAAGTTCTTACCATACTGCCAAAGGACTTGGTATGGATAATAGTGGTAAACCCTCTACAGCACAAGTGGTGCTACTTGCCACAAGCTCAGCTCTGACAGCGGTCTTCTATTCAATCTACAAAGGGAAGGCAACCGCAGTTTCTAGATTAAAGGTAAAACTCTATTGTAAACCTTTTCATTCTATGTAATGCATAATTACTCATATTATAATGTGCTACTTATATATTTACAAAACATTGCTTTTATTTGTCTTTTGTGTACATAGGGAGCAAAAAGGGTATCTATTGACCAGGACCTAAATAATGTCTTGTCAGAGGCTCCTGGAAAATGTGTCCCCTATGCTGTCATAGAAGGTGTGTAGAGCAAATTGTGACTGTGACTTGTCTCTGTCAATGATCGCTGTCGTTGTGTGACACCTATACCTAAAAATATTTTTAAAATGTTGTGATTGAAGATCAAGCAAACGCCTTTTTTCTTTTTGCCCTAAAACCATCCTGCAGGTGTTGTAAGGTCAGTGAAAGACTCCCTGAACAGTCAGTTTGTGGAGAACTGCAAAGGGGTCATAGAGAGGTTGACCCTGAAAGAGAAGAAGATGGTGTGGAACCGCACAACTCACCTCTGGTAAATATCCCACTACACGAAGGCTCAAAAGATGGCTGCCATGGCCTATGACCGGCTACCATCATGATAAAGAGAGTTTACACGGGCATATATGGCACATGATTTGTACAGTGGTTAATATCTCACTGTGAAGTACAGCTGCAGTGCTTTAAAAAGATGAGTGTCGTGACCAGTTCACTTGATAAGAGTGTTTACACAGTCGTGTACGTGACTATAGCAGGATACAGTGTATTCGGTAATATCTCACTATACGGGGCAGCCACTGTCTTTTTCCTAATAATGGCTGCCACGACAAACAAACTTCAGGATAACAGTGTTTCACAGGCATGTACAGTACGTGACCATGGCTAAATATAATGTCTGTGGTCAATATCTTACTACAGCAGCATACTGCATTGCATTTTATAACACATTGCTTGTAAATACAGCCGTACTATCACTACAATTGTGTTACCCTTGTCCACTTCCCAAGTGCATGTGAGCATGGTCTTGGGAACCTGTGATACTGACAGGACTGTATGTAATTTGTACAGGAACGACACAGAGAAGATCATCCACCAGCGTACCAACACTGTGCCCTTTGATCTGGCCTCCATTGACGAGTCCATCTTGGCGACCGTCCGCGTGGTACGCCCGCTAGATTCAGCCGAGCTCGACCTGGAGACCACTTACGAGAACTTCCACCCCAGCGTTCAGTCGCTGAGCAACGTCATCGGCCACTTCATCAGCGGCGAACGGCCCAAGGGAATCCACGAGACGGAAGAGATGCTCCGGCTGGGCCAGAGCGTTACCGGCGTGGGGGAGCTAGTGCTGGACAATAGCCTGGTGAAGCTCCAGCCGCCCAAGGCCCAGGGCTTCCGCTACTTCCTCAGCCGTCTAGACTACGACTCTCTGCTGAGGAAGCAAGAGGGCAGCGTGAGGGTTTGGAGGCTCCTGACGGTGGTCTTTGGCATGGCTGCGTGCTCCACTTTACTGTTCATCCTGTGGAAGCAATACCTTCACCACCGGCAGAGGAGGAAGGAGAGGAGCATTCTGGAGGAGTTCAAGGTGGAGCAGAGGAAGAGGATGAGGGAGATGAACGTGGAGGAAGGCACGGTTTTGCCAAGCGCCTGCACAATTTGTCTGAGCCGGGAGAGATCGTGTGTGTTTTTGGAGTGTGGTCATGTGTGTTCGTGTAACCAGTGCTATCAGGTGCTGCCTGAGCCAAAGAAATGCCCCATCTGCAGAGCTTTGATAGAGAGGGTTGTACCCCTGTACAACAGTTAAATTGAGATGTTGAATGGACAATGTAGCACAAGGGCAAACCTTTGTTTGCAGCCTTTTTATGTCGACTTGCATTGTGTTGTTTGTGTGAGGGGAATAAATCTTACTTTATTACTTTACAGAAAACTGTTGAAAGATAATTTATTTTCTGTAAAACGATGCTCACTGCACTTCTCTTTTCAATTCATCTTTGATGTATATCTACTGAGCGCAGTCACATAGACAAGCGGTCTATATAAATGGGTATACCCAAGGAAAGTATTATCCACAATTGTGTGAATTGTAAATAAACAAATACATCTCATTGCTAAACGCTCTTCAGGTTTATTGTGGGTTTTATGTCATAGATATTGATTTCTGGAGATCTATAGGAGACAAAATAAGATACTATTTCACCACATGAATGCAATAGGGTCGAAGAGATTCTTCCCATCGCGTCACTCGCAGTATGTTAGTTTCCTATTTTAGTTTTAAGTCATATTTGTCGTGTTTTGCTTTTTGTTTTCTCCTCAAGCTCCTGCTTCTTCTCTTCAACAGCATGAAAAGTAGGAGCCTCTTAATCAATGTACTGTATACGACATCATGATTGACGACTGCAAAATGTATCATGAAATGAGCATACATGTTCATTTATAATTTTGTAGTGGTCATTTTAGACAAAGTCACAGAAGATGGACCGAACACTACAACATCCCTGCTGGTATCAAGCTGGTACACTGTGCGGCTGACCACTACTATAAAACAAACGAAACCCAGTTTTGACATATTGTAACCCTGAAAGCATAGGCCTGATGAAAGCGCGTTTATCAGAGGTGTATACCTACAGGATAGACCCTATATTTACCTGCTCCATTACATTAATAACCCTTAGCTTATATATTGAAGTCTAAAACAAAAATTATAACGACTACGTATTTATTTGAAGTAAAAAGAATCTCAGATTCTGCTAAGAAACAAACATCAACATGAAATGCTTCAGCTTTTTTCGATGCATTTGTGTTATCCAAGTCTAGTCTGAGCACAAAATGTGTTTTTCCAAACAAAAGCGCCAGTAGTGTATGCTAGTAGTGATGAGTGGTAGCCTTGTCTTGGGTTGCTTGCCATCTTATAGCAAAATGCATCAGTACTGTCCATTTAAAAGAAAAATAAGAGTGCCTTTGCCAGCCTAAAAACAGTACTGTACCAGTACCATTCATGAACATCTAAACTACCAGAACCATCCATAGCATCCTGCAGGACCTCATGCTGAGATTGCAAAACACTGCAATTACAGAATACACATAGTGCGTTTAATATTCAATTTCACACAGATATCCTGGGTTTCAATTTTCTTTTCAATCTATTCCTTTCTATATTCCAAAAAAGAAATTAGTTGTGCAGCTTTCCATGTTCACAACAGTAGCACCATTGTTCTTTAGCTGGAACGTCTTCTGGCATAGCATGAGACATCACAGTAACTGTTCTCTGTCAAACCGGAAATAAAGCATGTCAACAGTTCTACAAAGAGAAAGTGGAGCTACAGTCCAGCACTGATTTTGTTCTTTAGTCCCAGGACTCTGGAGGAAAGCCTTTCACCATCCATTTGCAAAAGCACTTTCTGAACGAATTCATAGTAATATCTCAGCTCTGTCGGGTAAACCATGTTCAGTGCATAGATGACTCCCAGCATCAATGCACAAGCTTGGCCTACAGATTCAATGTTGTCCAGAATCATTTCACCTTCAACATAAATGCCAATGTGGTCATATTGTCCAGTTTCTCCACCCTCTTTGTTGATGGCATATATGCCCGTGGGAGATTTCTGCAGGTCTCTCAGGAAGTAATCTCCTTTGATGTTCTGTATATTTATACGAGAAATAACATAAGATGTATTTACACAATATACGAGTTCTATGAAAAAATATGAAATAGAAATATATACCTATGAATATATATATATATATATATATATATCTATATATATATATATTCTAAACCAATATAAAGGGGGGCTCTTCTGCTAACTT
>JAVQJS010150888.1:0-10880 GCA_036024795.1 Galaxias rostratus | reverse complement strand
TGGGGACAGAGGATACATGTAATAATATTCAACCAATATTAAGAGGATATATAAAAAGGAACATTATAACTAATCATTTTAGAATAAAGTATATGGAGTGTATTAAATAGTATAATTAGAAATAGTTAAAAAAACAGACCTTTCCTTTGGTATTTCATTGACAACAACAAAACTATGAATGAGGTTAATGGGTTTCAGAATTTTTTTGTAAGAATGGGACCAAAATTGTCAAAAAAAAAATCAACGTTCCATGGCCAAACAACAACATGGCTCTTTATGATCATGGGTACAGATATCAAGCAACATCTGAGGGAAGCAGAAAAAAGGAAGCGTCTTAAAGGCCTCCAGACTCAAATTAAGTCAATTTGTCAAGAAAGTGATGGATACCGTTGTAAAACCACTAACCTACATCTTTAACCCTCAAAATCGGCACAATTCCGAGTGAAATTTCAAATCGCAAATGTTATCACATTAATAATTTTATAATGGTGTTGATAGACAATCGTTTGCCAACCATGCGGGCATGCAAATCAATTTTCTAAGATAATATAACTATTTAATGGAAGGCTATAATTGACCAGCATTTGATAGCAAGATGTAAAGAACAGCCGGCATTGGATAACTTTTTTTTTCTTCAGAATGTACAACGTTACCGTCATTCTAATCATGTAGATTATAGAGCAGTGGTTTTTAACATTGTTGGAGGTACTGAACCCAACACGCTTCATACGCGCTTTCAGTGACCCCTTCGTACCCTTCACCGCACCCTTCATACGGAACGGACACGCACAGTTTTTGTCTTGACCTCCGCCGAACCTAAGGGGGTTCGAACCGAGGTTAAGAACCACAGATGTAGACTGTCTTAACTAACGGTATGGAGTTAATATACGGGCACCAGCCGGTGATTGCGATTGTGTGAGATAATATGCCTTGTCGTGTCCGGGAATTAACATGTAAGAACATTTTTGTTATCATTTTTACAGAAAGTCTTCTTGTTATTTGTGGCAGAGATGTGTGCGTATGTGTGTGAACTAAGGAAGAAGTAGCACAATGGCGGTGACTCGGTTGGCCAATTCCAGGTGTAATTACTGGGGCTGTGGAGGAGAGGGGAGCTGAACAAAACCTTGTTCTCTAAAATACAGCGAGCAGCCGCCACCAGCCACCATACCAAAGACACTTTGGCTCTCTAGACAATGTTTAAAATAATCATCTAATCACATGCATGTTTAAAGTGTATGCAATACTGATTGTGAATGAAAAGAACATGAGCTTCTCCACAGACTCCAAACGATGTAAACCATTTAAAAAATGTAGCGTACACTTTCTTGAAGGATAACTGGTACTATAAGTCGTACGGCCGATACTCCCACCTCTCGCAGTTTGATATTGTGACGTAAGGCTGATTCATTCAAAGCGTCCCCACAAAGGGGGGTTTTGCCCAACATCAGCACACTGTTAAGGCTTTTATTGAGGACGTTTAGTTGTTAATGAATTGTGCATACATAAGTGGCAGTTTGAGGGCCCCTTTACAAAAAAAATTGCAGGGGATGTAAACTTTTGCCTGGTTGGCCTGTCCTGATGGAGCGCTTCTGCATAAACCCCCCATCAGTTTAGCTTAGGGTATGAGAACACAAACAAAAATAATTCTGAGAAGACTCAGTAACCAATACTGTTTGTTTTGTGTAGGATGCGATATGCATTTTTGCACACCGTCTTAGAAACCCTGTAGAATTTGATCTGATCCATAACTAGCATCAGTTTAAGGGACTTGTATTTGTGTGCAGCAGAACTGGAGGAGCTGCAGGCACTTTTCAGCAGTGACTGAACTTGGACTCAGACACTATTTCTTATTTCACTGCAGAGTGGAGCCAGCCATAATTCTAGGCCTGTTACACTCTTACCAATAGACTAACCAAAGCTGACATTTTATTCACCCTCTTTTAGCGCTTCTTCAAGGTAAATAAAGCGTCCCACTGATGCAATCCCAAATCAAACCTCTCATCAAAAAGCCTTTCATAAAGTGCAATTAGGTAACTTAATCCATCAAAGTTCTGTTGCCTATTTACCTTTGTTGTACCAGCATGCTGGTATTGTGTCAATGTAACATATCTGAAGCAACATTTTTATTGAAACAGAAAGCAGTCCAGTTAGTTTGTGTAATTCTGTTCAACTGCTAAGCCATCTTGCTTCTCTGCAAATCAGACTGAAAACACTATATATATGGTTTCTCCAGGCACAGTGTGCATCATCGTTTCAGGTGTATAGGTATCCATTTCACAGTCATGGCTTGGTGTCTTGTGCTCGTGTTATGATGCTCATGAGAATAAGATAGGCTCTGATGCTAACCTCTCTCTTGAACCCTGTCACTTTTCCTATTAAGTGACCATCTCAATAGACAGCCTATGCTTACTTTGAAAATTATCCAACATTTTCTTACAATATGCTTACTATTTGTGCATGTTTATATGATTCCATGACAATACAATCACATTAAATGCACATTCAATATTTTATTCCAAAAGTGAGCTGAGCGACAATACAAACAAAAGGTTTGACAAAAAAAAATATGTCTGCCTATTGATCAGCTTGACATTCTGATAATCATACATGCGGGCCTGGGTTAGACAGTCGTTTGCCGTGTGTCATTCCAATTAAATCCTCTTTTGGGTGACTCTTCATTTAGTTCTCAAGAAAGACCTTTGCTTAGCAGTCCTTTATTTTGAGAAAGGGAGAGAAAGAGCTTTACAGAAAAGGGTAGAGTTGATGGGGGATCAACTACCGCTTTACCTGTCCACTTACCTCTAGTCCTACAAAGTGCCCTTTTGTCTTTGGACAGTTATACACTTGCTACCCCACTGCTATAATTTCCTGTAGGCACTGTTCTCGTCCCGTGTGATTGAGCATAATTATCCCTTAGTGATAGGAATGAGCCCCAGGGGAGCTGTTCACTCACACTATATGTAATTGGACTAAATGATATAAAACGATAAATTGACGTGAGTTATACTGAGCTGCCTGGAGAAACAAAATATAATGAAATCGTAAACCATTAGAAAGTCACAGTCATTTTTGTTTAACCATCATCAGATAAAAAGGGGCCTGGACGTCAATGAATAATGAGAAAAAACGACTCCCCCTTTCTCTCCTTCTTCTTGTTCTAGGTGACGTGCGCGTGCATACTAATCAGCCCTCTTCTGTGTGACTCACTCTGGCCTGCTCTGCTCACCCGGCTGCCCTTCTCTGATCACTCCGCTGGCAACGTCACGGAGGTCAGGACCCCTCCTGACAGGCCACTGCCATGTTGATCCACACCCTCAGCCACAGGAGCTCAGTGTATGCATGCAAATAGACGCATTACAAAATGTCCAAAATTACAGAAAAGGATGGCGAGGGATTTGAGTATAATTGATACCTTTCCAAACACGTGTAGAAGGGGACATAGCGGTTGGTCTAGTGCCATGCCCTGTGGTCTCTATAGGTGTCTCACAGTGTCACTCCAGCCGTCACTACCCTGCCAACAGAGCTGTCTGCTGCACCCACTAAACCCACACCTATGCTCAACTAGCTCCCCACACTCCACTCTGATTACTAGTAACTTGTCCTTGATCGTTGTGTAGTTGTGGAATACTTTACAAAGTCAGCACATTAACTAATTCTGCTGTTTCCCATGACCACATTTCTTTGGGATTTTATCAAAGAAGCACACCGCAAACAGACAGAAACACATACATACACACACACACACACACACACACACACACACACACACACCTAAACGCACACAAACAGGCGTGTGCACACGTGGTCAGACTAAAAGGAGATTCTTAGAGTGAGATTTTCGGTTGATGTGCCTTTGATTTTGGCACCTTTGCAGCCCTGCCAAAGCCCTGCTGTGCTTTGCTCTATTGTCCCCGCCCCCCCCCACCTTTCACCAAGCACTGCCATCGACGGGAGAGGAATACAAATGCCCCCATCCTCCAGGAGGGCCCAGCCTCCCCCTCCTACCCGCCAGTCCCAGCGCACACCGCCCTCTGCCCACCCGCCTTACTCCATCCCCGACCGTTCTCTTCCAAGGGCAGGCAAAGACATTTCCCTCGGTGAGAGAAGAGTGATTTCACTAGGCACAGACATGACGGAGCGCACAGCCTTGGAGGGGGGTTGGTTGAGGGGTCTTAGTGATTGAGCATCAAATGCATATGTTTGACCCCCCCCCCCCCCCCAAGTTGTCACACACTGAGACCCTATGTAAACAAGTCATTCTGCATGGGTTACTCCTGTTAGACAGCCATGGCTGGTGAGCACAGCATTCCTCTATGGGAGACAGTCTGTCAAAAGACTCATCCATCCCAGATCAAGGGGTGTATAAATGGGGCCTGGGTCAACGTATAACAATCTGGAATATGAAACAAAGGGGCCACTTGAAATCCGTATCAAACTCTATGTCCACATGACAAAGAATTTTGCTGTGAGTGAGCATACAAGGTTTAAATGGTTAACCTATAGGTATACCCAGGTTTAAGCCACTATGTGTGAGTGGTGTGTTGACAGACCATATTCGGTTGCATGGAGCGTGAATGTGGAATTGTGTTTACTCTCCAGGCTTTTGTGGACAGCCTCCGCCAAGGTTTTATGGGCCTTGTCTATGAAGTTATTGGTCTGTCGAAGGACAAAGCCGAGAGTGGTGATTAAAAACCCAGAATGGAATGTCACACCTAATAGATACGGAGAGGGCCAGAGGAAATAGAAAAAGGGAGGGGCAATTCAGGGAGGGAGAGAGAGGGTTCAGATAATTTGAGCAGAGATGTGTACGTGTGTGTGTGTGTGTGTGTGTGTGTGTGTGTGTGGGTGTGTGTGGGTGTGTGTGTGTGTGTGTGTGCATGCGCCGATGTACTTGTATGTCTGTGAAGAAACTAAGGAAGAAGTAGCACACTGGCGGTGACTCGGTTGGCCAATTCCAGGTGTAATTACTGGGGCTGTGGAGGAGAGGGGAGCTGAACAAAACCCCGATCTCTAAAATACAGCGAGCAGCCGCCACCAGCCACCATACCAAACACACTTTGGCCCTCTAGACACAGTTTAGAATAATCTTCTAAACATATGATTCACTGATTGAGAATGAAAACTAACTTTACATATGAAATCACAGATTAAGGCTTTTGGAAATCAGAACACTGTTGGTCGAAAATGTCCCGTAATGACACCGCCACCTGTGGCCAGTGTGTTTCTACCCACAGGCTTGTCTACTCCCTTGTTAGCATGTACTGTGTAAGGCCTATGGCATTTAGCATGAAGTGCAAGCAAAAGAGTGGGCCGGGACTGCAGGCAGACATGGTTTACAACATGACCTTCTCCACAGACATCCAGTCAGTCAGCCAGCCCACCCCACACCCTCCTTCTTCTTTTGTCTCTCCTCACCATCTGCATTGTTCTTCATTGTCCTCTCCCTCCCTCCTCCTCTACCTCCCTCCCTCTCTGTAGTGTGCCAGGAGAGTGTGTCACGTGTGCTCACTGGCCAGCGGGTGGCGACAGTGACAGACAGGGACCGGAGCACCCTTGGCCCGGGGGCAAGGTGGTGGACAGACCGGTGGATGGGGGGTTCTGGAGGCTGGGTGTGGAGCAGGGCTTTTAGTGCCCATTCAGCAGCCCCGCTCAGGCCGCCTCTCCTGACGCCGTTCTTCTTTGCGTTGCGCCTCCGTACACATACCCATGTATCATGTCATGTCGAGCAGAAAGAGGATTAATTCAGCATTCATATTCACAACAGTGGCGTTCCCGTGGTTGTTTGTCTCTATTTGGCCCGTGACAGCAGTGGAGCAGAGTGAGCCAGAGGCCTAGGGATGTGACAGCTCCACCCAGGTGAAGGGCTCTGCATGTTGAGTAGCTCTCTTCCAGCGACAGGCACCTCTCTCCGCCTGCCTAAGACGAGCACAGAGCCCTCGTCCATCTGTCCCGATCTTATCTGCGTTACACGTCTCGTTAGAACGATGACCCGAGTGACCACTAATGATGGTGAATGTTGTATAAGGTGGAAATGAATGGGAGGTTGTAATGTAAAACTGTTCCCGCGGGTTGTTTACCACGTATGTCCTTGCCACAGGGATGTGCTGCTAAGCGTATTACCAGGAGAGGAAACAATTGAATCAGTTAAGTGATTTGAGGCCATCGGCTGGTGAACCGTCGATGCAATCCAATTCTTAACTGTCTTTTTCTCCGCGTACACCCAAGCCCACCCATAAACACGTGATACGGCACAGGCAGCTCCCAGTCCGTGTGAGTCAGCGCTTTTCAGTTTTATGATCAATTCAGATGTTGAAACGTGCGGAGATGGATGGCTCCACTGCGAAATCCATTCTCAAAGATACTGCAAGAAGGGCAATCAATTGTGCCATGGTCCTCACTAAAACGGGTAGATTGCAGTGAACTTTGTGGGACAGGTCAGAACACAGGCAGTGGGAGATAGTTTCCGGATGTTTCCTGGGTGGCCTGTGCAATTTGCTCCCATGTTCCCCTACGGATCAGCATTCCGACTCCACGCTTATATGCGTGGCGCTGCAGACAGCCATCAAATCTGGCACATCGGGTTCGACTGCCGCTCTCCCACTGCTGAAATTGAGGGAGCGTTAGCCTCACAGCACTGGGCTGATATCGCCTCATGTCACCTGATAAAAGACATGGCAGAATGGAGAAAGTTCAGATGACACTCATTCAAAGCACACAGGAGAGGCATGGAGAGAAAAGGACAGACAGCACGCTTATTGAAGCAACATTCAAAATTGCAAGCACGATTTATCCGTTTAATTGGATGGCTGCATTAATGCCTACAAAGTCCCACCCATTCCCCAATAATTTGCAGTGTGATTGAAGCCATCATCCGTATTCATTGCGAGTACTGCCTTTTACAAGAAATCTCATGAAAGTATTTTGAATTGGCAATTGCCTAAAACATTCAGGGGGCATCAGGTTTTTAATCTGCCATAAAACCCCATTAGGAATATATAAGTCAGCCTGGACAATGTTGGCAGGAAGAACAGCACAGCGTCCATTTATCCTGCAAGGCATTTGCATTTGTCTTTCACACAAACTCCTTATACTGTTAAGGTTATAGTTCACTATGTATTATAAGCCTTATCAAATCCACTTGTTGTATTGTGAATCCATGGGGGTTACAAGAAACATACTCAGGCACAGGGACAGTGCTCATCTCCCTACCAGCAGCCATCAACAGAGGCCTGTCTCTTCCAGTCTGCCTCGGCGATGAGAGCACGGGCCCCTGTCTAACCTTCGACTGAATCCCCGACACTGAGAGAGAGAGAGAGAGAGAGAGAGAGAGAGAGTGTGTGTGAGACAGGAACCATTTCTTTCCCTTGATCAACAGCCTGCTCTCACAATACCATGCTTGCCCACACACACCTGCTCAGCCCCACACATTCATCATGCCGGAGGAGTGAGCGGGTAAACAGGCACCCTCGTTCCTTCACACGTGTTGGTGCAAACATACACACTCACGCACTCTCTCTCTCACACACACACACACACACACACACACACACAAACACACACACACACACACACACGCACTCAAACGCACACAAACCTGCGAGTTTTTGCACATATGCACCCATACCCACAAACACGCACAGGAATTCGCAACTTTGTTTGCGGGTGCCCACACAGACTTGCTCATGTTCTTAATGCAGGATCCTTAAAGCGGCACCCAGAAACCTTACTTCTCAGGCAATTTACCCCTTGCTCCGTTGCATGTCTCCCTTCCTGTTGTTGATGCCCATCGAGGCTATGTCCAGTCATTCTTCTCTGTCAGCCACACGCTGTGTGCACAGCCTGTGGCTAGTGGGCTGGCAGGCTGGCACAGCCAATCAGAGCCAGCATCAGTGGACCTGAGCCAGTGTGCCAGCCCCAACGGCCAACACCCTCAAATATTCATCCTCCCTCATTCTCCCTGTCCCTCCGCACGCCTCTTCGCACTCGGCCTGTCACCCACTTTCTCCGTCCGCCAATCTGCCTCGGATTCGTTCTTGGTCTCTTCTCTGTGACTGCTTCGTCCTGCTCTCGTTTTCTCTCCCCTCGCACACAGTGCTGCAGCCTCTCTGATGCAAACTGACGCTTAAAACACAGCTAATTGGATGAGCATGGTGGTAAATCATTCTATCTGACAACTATCACCAAAACAAATGTGATTCCTTATCTCTCTGTCCATACAATGGTCACAAGCTCAGGAACCAAATGTCCCGGGGAAGCAGAGCTGCTTGAGTTAGGCAAAAATCAATCATATGTAAGCATCCCACCCGCTAACACAAAATGACAACCCCCGCCGGCTGCATTAGTTTCAGCCCGAACGTAACGCAAAGTGCACACAGCTGAACGGTGGCCACGGAGCGCGGCGCCCATTGATCACGCAGAATGACACATCAGACGACACGCCACTCATTAGCGGAGAACGCTGACATGTTGACGAATGCAGCTCGGCTGAAGTGGTTGCGGGGCCGCGGAAGGTATTCGCTGTTAGTGCCCCAATGTGGGGGGACTCAGTTCCACCATCATAGCCTCTCGGTCTCACAAAGCAGTTGGCAGAACGTCCGTCCGTCCGTCCCCCGTCCGTCTGTCAGCAGGCGAGCTGTCCCGTCTTCAGCACTGGTACCAGAGCCGACCACTGAATTAAACAGAGCTCCCCAGGGACCTCCCATTTGAGAAACCTCTCAAAGAAATGAGCTCTGACACGGTCTCCAGTACAATGAGTCCCCCCTCCACCCCATCCCCCCTTCTGATCCTCCCCCGGCCCAAAGCCCCCCACTCGGAGTTGCCCTCTGACCTCCCTCCCTGCTGCAGTGGCCCCACCCTGGTCCGCTGCTGTCTGGAAATCACATCCACTTAATGGCAAGAGGAAGCATTAGAGCTGTAATGGAAGCTGGTGTGGAATGAGTTTATCACCGCTCTACGCCCCCGTCCCTCCGGCCCAGGGGAGGGAAGAGGTGGAGGATGGTGTAAGCATGGCCAATCAGTGTCATGTGGAGACAGTTAGAGCAGTTGCCACTTCTCACACACACACACACACACACACACACACACACACACACACACACTCTCTGTGTGAAACCTCCAGCATCCCACGTCTGCCCACACACGCCCCACCTCCATCCACCGATGGCTCAAATGGCCTCTGGCAGGAACTAGAGTACGTGACCAGTGGATCAAGTTCTCTTTTTGATGGGGGAGAGAGCCACTGAGTAGAGAGACTGTGAGGGGCTCTACTCACCACAACGCAGCTCTCCATTTCAGGGGGATTGGGCACCCCTTAAAGGGCAACCTCAAGGTGAGAGAGCTGTGGGCTGGCATGCGCTGTCTTGCGGTCGAGTTTCAGAGAGGAAGCACGTTCGGAACAGGATCAGAGTGGTTTCATTGAAATTATAGCGGAGCCTTCTGTGTCCACTGTGCTGTAATGCCTGCCTTCCCATCCCTCCTCCGTGTAACCTCTCTGCCTCTCGCTCAAGCAACAGCCCTCTCAGCCCTCATCATCTGAGCACATTAATACATTAACAATAAATAATGAGCAAATCCATTTCAACGGGCTTTGCATATAGATAGCCTACTTAAGAGGGAGCCGGTCATTAACGTAACGTGCAGGGTGGGCCTGGTGATTAGAAGGCCTTTCGTGCTCTCCTTCCTGCCCAGCTGCCCGGTGGAGAGCGACAGGGGTTCCCAGGAACACACATCCCACCAGCTCAACCGCCCCCCCTCTCACAGCACGGGAAAGGGGCACTCAATGACTTTGGCAGCACGAAGAGCAAAGATCCGTGGGGTTGCTTCTGGGGAGAAATCAATTAGGAAGTGCACATTAATCCCAAAATGTCAGCCGAGCCACTCGCACGAAACAAAACAAAAGATAAACAAAGAGTGCGCTGGGCATAAGCAGGGGCTTGTTAGGCGACTGTGTGATTGACAGTTTTAATGTGCAGTGAACGAATCCATTTTCTTAGAAGAGCTCCACAGACTTGACTCCTCGTGGCGTGACTCGACTCACTGCAGCAGGCACATGGAATGGCGACAGAGATGGCACCCGTCTTCTTTAAGGAGCTGGCTGAGAGGAAGGAGAGGGAAAGGCGGAGGGCATTGACTGCTGGGTTCCTTCCCCTTATCCCAGCTAAGGATGGATGGATGCTGCCTCCCCCTCCCTGCTGCCTCTTCATGAGCCCCCATTGTGAGGTCTGAGGTGGAGGGTCTTCTTAATGGGATTGCTGTCGTCCGGGCTGTGCAACTCTATCGACTGGTTTCACTAGCCAAGAAGGACCCCCCTTGGTGAACTGAATGAACTCTGAGATTGATGATGCCTGGCTCTGTGAATTTGTCCCCGCCTCGTCTTCTATCTAGCCCAAGGGCTACAGAGCCAATCCATTTAGTGGAATCATTCGAATGTATGTATACAGAAAGGTTTTCTTCCATGTTGTCAGAAAACCAATATATTGCCAACATATTTCATACCCCAAACCATCTTCCAGAATTCACTTGTTAGTGTCAGAAAATGGTACGTAATGTGTGTTTGGGCTCGGAGTTGTGGATGCATTGCAATTTGAGTCACAGAAAATACCATAACATTAGTTGAGGAAAAAAATGAAAGTGCGCCAGAACAGCTCACAACAAAATAAATCATTGAATCAACTTGTGGCTTGCTTCGCACTCAGCCTATGAAAAATTATACCTGGATTTGCTAAATCATCCACCCATCCATTATCAGAACCGCTTATCCTATGCAGGGTCACGGGGGGCTGGAGCCTATCCCAGCTGACTTCAGGCGAGAGGCAGGGTACACCCTGGACAGATCGCCAGTCCATCGCAGGGCTAACACATAGACAGACAACCATTCACAC
>JAVQJS010150848.1:0-11000 GCA_036024795.1 Galaxias rostratus | reverse complement strand
CAAATTAGAACACTGTTCAGGATAGTTTGGGGAATGCTTCTATTTTATTTAGATAGTGTTGAACAGGTCAGGACATCGAGGCAAGTGTAATGTAACAGCTTAGTTTGAACCCTAAAGCTATTTGCAAACTTGAGACATTTAGTCAATGTTATTGCCTGGTAGCAATATGATAAAACAATTCACTAGAGTAGGCAATATTAAAGTGAATGCGTTGATAAGCCATGGAGTCTTAGCAGTAAGTGACTGTGCACTAATCCACAAGAGCATTCATGTAAGCTTTTCTCTCGAATAAATGGCCGTAGCAATACTGTATAAATAAAAAGAGCTTAAGAGGGTGTTGAAAAGCCATTTTTATTTCATACCTGGCCTTGACATTTCTGGGAGTGGCTCTTCTCACAGCAAAGAATTAGATCACATTAGATTACATCATGAGACTACTCGCGATTCAATTATATTTAGTTTATGGCGTGTTACTCGCTTCTTTGTGTGGGACTGTCTCTCCTCCATTGCTTGAAACTCTTGTCACTTCACCGGACTAGTGCTCCATGCTGGGCCAATGCTGGGTTACTGTCTCAGTGAGTAGTTGGTTACTGTCTTAGTGATGGGTGGGTTACTGTATGGGTGAGCACTGGGTCCCGTCTGGTTGAGTACTGCTGTTACTGTCTGCGTCTGGGCTGGGTTAGTGAGTGCTGGGCAGAGTTGTACAACAAGTGCTATTTACTGGAAATTTGTAATTGGTTATAGTTACTTGTTCGTTCTTCAAAAAAGTAACAAAGTTGCTTTACTGATTACTCCCTTAAAAAAGTAATGCGTTACTGATGTTAGTAACTTTTGTGTTTTCCAATATACTCAAACTTTGAAGTTCAGGCTTTACTTTTTTATCCCAAACTACTATCCTATGACACGTGTAGCACTTTGTTTTAGCCAATTGGTCCAATATGTACAACATAAATCCATCCATCCATCCATCCATTATCAGAACCACTTATCCATTATCAGACCCCTGCAGGGTCACGGGGGGCTGGAGCCTATTCCAGCTGACTTTGGGCGAGAGGCAGGGCACACCCTGGACAGATCGCCAGTCCATCGCAGGGCTAACACATAGACATACAATCTCTCACACACACAAGAAACCGGAGTACCCGGAGGAAACCCACGCTAACACGGGGAGAATATGCAAACTCCACACAGAAAAGCTCTCAGGTGGGAATCGAACCCGGGATCTTCTTATTGTGAGGCAACAGTGCTAACCACTGCGCCACCGTGCCGCCCCTACAACATAAATAATAATCTAATAAGCCATGCATTGTTTACTAAGCAACTGAACAAATCACAAAAAAAGTATTTGGTCATCTAATTCATTCTAGTCTCAAATGGTCAACCACCAAGTTTTAAAATCTCACGGTTTACATTCCTATCTTCAAAACGATATTAGAATATTCAAAGCGGACCTCATATGATGATAAAGGAAGTTTCACAAAATTCTCAGCAATGAACGTTTTTTAAATGAAAAACTACAATACATTTCCTGTACGGTAGGGATCTCCAGATCAGCCCAGCAAACAATAAGTTAAGTTCAAGCTAGTAGCCCTGCTATTTCTGTGACTTAGCTAGCCAGTATGCGAAGTGGCTAGCTCACAACAAACTACAAGTTGCCTATGACCACAAAAGTTGAGTGCTTAGCAAACACGCATTACCAGTTTAGTTACCTGTTTCGTCCAGAACCAAAACGAATGCATTTTGAATACCAGAGGCATCCCTTAAAAAGTATTTATTTATTATGAAACAGACTAACATTAGCATACCCTAAATGTGTGGGTCTCTGTGATTGTTTTCATCGAGCTAATTAATTAACTCTGAGGGGACGTAAGAAGGGAGGCTATATAGAACGGTGAGGTCCCAAAATGTACACAGAAATCTTAACATGAAAGAGTCATGGACACAATTGTTATCTGGAAATAATTCAATATATTAGAACATTACAGTAACTCTTTCCTCTGGAAATGTGTTACTCAAGTTTGATTTATAAGTCACTTTACTAGTTACGTAGTAAAGTAATAGTATTACAATTACGGCAACGCGTTACTTTGTGCTTTGTAACGCGTTAGTCCCAACACAGATGCTGCGTTAGGCTACTGTCTGGGGGATGGTTGGGTCAGAGAGAGAGGGAGCAGTGACAGGGAGGGCGGTCATTCTATCACTCTAGTCTATGGTCTCAGACAGCAAGACCAGCCTCACAGATGGTCTCATTAATCATTGGCAGAATCTCTGATCGACTCGGCCCTAAGTAGTTTAATGGAGGAGCTGCCTGAGCTTTGATGTAGGGGGATTTGCTGATAGGAGCACTGGGTATTGAACCACTGACTCACCTGACAACAGCTATAGCTCCACTCCGTCTCTGGCGTTTATCGACAGAGTAACTCTGTAGGGTTTGGGACTGTGGCATCCATCATGGAGGAATGTGACTGGATCAGAGAACAAAAGGTGCTCCGTCATTTAAAGGGAACTATTACATGTAATACATACTGTAAATATCACACACAAGCCAATAGCATGCTACATTATTGGTTTTGCCAACAGCAAATAAAGATGGTTCTTTCTGGAGATGGCTGAGTGAGGGTTGGATAAAGATCTAGAGATAGAGATCATCCTCCCCTAAATGAGGAGGTTGTTCAGGGGGCAGACAAGGCCAGTTGGCGAGCAGGAAGTAGGGCCAGGTCACACACCCTTGAGTACTCCCACGTAAACACACACAAACTTTCCCATTCCTGCAGTCTCTCTCTCTCCTGAAACCCCTTCCCACCCTCTTTCCCTACGGAGGCTGTGGGCCACATGTTTCTGGACATCTCCTCTGTCTGCTCCAATTAGGACTCCCACCCGACCTTCACCCTGGCCACAGCCGGCCAGGCGGGAGCAGGCGATAAAAGGCAGAGGGGGGAGAGGGGTGGATGGCAATGGTCAGGCAGCAGCTGCTTACATGGGGCCCTGGCAGACGGAGGACTCCAGGGGGTTAGGGCATGAGCTAGCCTGGTGGGGCATGTGTGCCTGGGGCTGTTGGGACGGGTGGGGCCGGGGATGGTGCCGCAACTCGAGAGACCATTTCTCCCTTTAGCACAATCTATTTAAAATGTGAATTCATCGTTAATTAAATTGTGGCGGTGGCTGTGAGGAGGAGAGGAGATTAGTAAGATAAATAAAGTTCTAATATAGATATCTGTACTTTGAAGGAAAGTCAGGCAGTGGATGAAGGGAGAAACTGTGGTGAAGATGACGATGAGGTTCATAAGCTATAATCAAAACAGTGCTGATGAAGGAGGATAATGGAGATGGAGAAAGAATGTCAATAATCCTTGTCTTTATTTTAAGGGTAAAATAACAATACATTTTGTATTAATACTTTTTCTATTATTATTATAGCTAATTAACAGTCTCAACCTGCGTCATCTGTATGTATTTGCATTGAAGTCCTTGTTCTTCATTAGAGGGGTTTGAACAAGGGATTTAGTCCCTGGTCTACTGATGTTTGTTTGTCTGGGCAGCCAAATGTGACCAATGAGAACAATGGTGGCTAATTAAACAAGAGTTTTTTTCACAGTCTTTATCCTTCTTGCTAACATTTGCTGTCTCGATCCCTCTACCCACTCCTGTGATACATATGGTTATAAGGCATCACAGTGGCTTGTGGCTAGCACTGTTGGGTCCCGGCAAGAAGGTCCCGGGTTCAATCAGAAGGGGTTTTCTGTGTGGAGTTTGCATGTTATCCCCATGTTAGCGTGGGTTTCCTCCCACAGTCCAAAAACATGCAGGTTAATTGGTGACTGAATATGTATAAAGATGTATGCCATCAACATTATTTACAGCATTACATACATTATTACATGCACACAAATTATTATTGTCCTTTTGTCTTTTCAAGATACCCAAATGATAGCAGGAATTTTTGTGGGTTTGTGTTCATCATGTAAAGCCGATGTGACTTTGTTTTGGTTTTGTGAGTAACTTTATGCTTTAGCTTAAGTCAGTGCTGTTAACACCGAGCTGCTTGTTAAGACATAAGAATCAAGACCCACTTTGTGGGTTCCTTTTCTTGTCTATTCAGAAAACAAGGCTACACATTGCATTGTCTCGCAACTTCTCTAGACATAGAAAAGGCAGGCACTGAAGATGGATGTTGACACAGCAGATTTTGGGGGCTGTATTAATCTTAAGAAGACGGATAGGCTTTATCACACAAAATAGGATACTGGGTAATTACTTTCACTCGCGTCTCTCCGTCACTCTTCCCCCTCCAGTCTTCATTGTCTGGAAGCCTCTTCCTTTCCATATTTCTTGGCGGAGCCTTAGGAGGCAGTTGTCTGAGGGACCATGAATTAACAGGAATAATTAGCGTTTATTAGGAACTCAATAGTAAGAAAAGCATAGTTCGCAAAAAAGCTTAATGCTCCATTAAAAGTTAGCGAGTCTATTCTCCGGCCAGTTGACTGTTTGACAAAGCAGACAGACGTCCAATGAGGTGTCTAGGGCCGAGTCTCTGGGGTCACATCTGTTAGCGGAGTCATGACTCACGAGATTGCTGTTTTTGTTTTGACAGCCAACAGATTATTTTGATTAATTATCTCTCCTCTGGCTCCACACTAATGTAGACTGATTATCGTGGCCGAAACAAAAGGCTCCTTAAGCCACTTTTGTTTGATGACTCACAATTTGGCTTTTGTGTGCATGTGTGTGCGTGTGTGTGCTTTTGTGCGTACGTGTGTTCAATACAGGACAGAACTGAGACTCAAAAGTAGGCATTACTCAAAAACGGGACCTTTATTATAACAGAAAAACCAGGAGCAACAAAAAAACTCCGTAAGGCAGGCTTGGATACTCGCGGCAAACATCAAACATCAACCAACCATAAAATAATGAAAGGACAAGGAACAACAGAAGAATCAGGGCTAAAATACCAAACAAACGGAAACAATCCAACAAAAACAAACTAGATACTAAACAAGGTAACAAGGGACAGGTGCAAACAATAAACTGAAATCAGGCCCTAAAAGGGCCAGGCCATGATAGCATGTTTGTGCATGTCTGAGAGAACAAGGGAAGCAAAAACAAAGAGCGCAAGAAGGAAAATTTGATCAAGAAAAAAGGCAGGTAGACACTTTAGTGCCACTCTAGCTAACTATGGCTCCCCCAGGAACAGCAACAGAGTGGGAACACCCAGTGGACAAACCTTTGGGAGCTTCCAGGATGCTGCTACATATTTCTAGACTATTTTTCCAGGGTAACTTCTGTCACAAAGGCTTAAAGAGTTTTGTTTTTCTCCAGGTGCTTAGGGAACAACTCACATTTAGCAGGAGGCCTACGTTATATATAGATGTCCTGTTTTCTCATGCGATAGAAGTGATGCTACCATCTCCCCCAGTCTCCAAAAGACATGACGGTAAAAGGTACAACAGCCTCCCTCACTAACTTTAGTGATGTTTACTTTGAGATTGAGGGCAATAACAACCAAAGTTGTCATTTTAGTCCGTAATACACTGCGATACATACTTCTCTGCTAAATTGTCCAAGCAGCCATGTACCTTGTTGAGATTGTGTCAGGGCACCAGACAGACAAAAAAGCAACAAGCAGGCCCCTTCATTTATGTCCTTGTTCCACCCAGACTCATGAATATTTGGCTGTGGTAGACAGTGTTGAGGCTAAGCTGAACAGTGGGAGTCACAGAGTGTAAAGAGGCCCCCAGCTAAGGGGACTATCTGTTAGAGCAGATCAGTGATGTGTGTCCCTTCCTGGGGAGAAGATACTCTCATTCGGCTATTTTCTGCAGACGTCAGCAGGTCTTAGTGCCATGGTCAACGGCCCTCGGTGTAGCACTGTTGTCCCCAAATGGGATGCGGTGTGACTTTCCTTCTTCTCTTTTGGGCACGTGCACCCACACAAGTACACACTAACTATGTCCCCCATCATAGTTAAACCATTCTCTCTTCTATCACTGATCCATTCTCTATTTCTTCACTCTTTCTCTCTCTCTCTCGTTCTGTCCTCATCACATCTTTCCCTTATATCTTTGTAGAAATGGCCTCCTCCAAGTCGCTCAGGTCCAGGACAAATTCAGTTGTGTGGACAGGGTCTTTTTTTGTCACCATGGCAACCGAGTACCTCAATGGCATTAGTATACATGGTACCTAGCGTGGGAGCTTTTCCTTCCTCCCTTTTTTGCCCTTCCTATCCTTTCCTCTCCCTTTAATTTTGCAGTGTGCTCTTGTAGATTACAGTTTGCATTGGCCCCTGCATTAAACACCAGCACATCTTTTTCAGTACACTCTCTTTGTCCTATGCGTAACGTTGGGCCAAGCCCGCCAAGCCATGGACAATCTCTAAGGCCCTTCGCTCTAGATGCAAATGCCAAACCTTTGACCGAGACGCAGTTTCGACTCAGATTTTATTTTTCTAGACATGGGCAATTCAGGCATTTTGTCCTCTGGTGGCGGCAGGTGTCCTTCCATGGGTGGGTTTGACTGACATCCTGTTGTGCTCAGACACCACTTCCATCACTATCTCTCTGTGTGCGGCTTGCCTGAAAGCATTTAAACCCTCTTAGTTTAAACTATACAGTGATTAGCTGAGAGGGGAAAAGAACAGGTGGGCACAGATCGGCGTGCGGCGTCATCTTCCCTGCATAATGATTTACAGGCGAAGACAGACGACTGCTGAACTATTTATCCGCTGCGTTTCCGATGTTGGTATTTAAAGGTTGGAATACGGAAGGCATTACTTGCGTCTCATCTGCTATACACTATTTCTTCTATTTTAAACAGTTAAGATCTCGAATTTCCTCTGTCACTGCTTTATCCCCCTGGCTTATCAAAGTCTTGGTTCTCTCTCTTCGTCTCAAATTGCTCCGTGCCCAGGTGTCACTTGAAAGAGAGATTTTTAATCTTAATGTGAATCCTCCTGATGTAAAAGTAATCCTGATAGTTCAGGTAGAAAATGTCACATACCTGTGAGGCTAAAGCTACACCACTTAAACTGCATCCGTTCAGAAGTTATAAGATGTGTTAACCATTCCTCCATAAAATCCCTTCTCTCTATCCTTCACTCTCCCCTTTTCTCTCTTCCAGACACCCATGGCATGGACCTGTTTGCCGTGGCAGTGCATGAGTTTGGTCACGCCATAGGTCTGGCCCACACCTCAACTATGGAGTCCATCATGAGGCCTTACTACCAGGGTCCGGTGGGGGACCCCCTGAAGTACGACCTCCCCTACCAGGACAAGGTCCGCGTCTGGCAGCTCTACGGTGAGTCCCGGGGCACCACATCCATGTGGTTTCCTCAAACGCATAAACACATCTCTCTCTCTTTCTCTCTCTCTTTCTCTCTCTCTCTCTCTCTCTCTCTCTCTCTCTCTCTCTCTTCCTTTCTCGCTATCTCCGTCTCTCTCTCTCACATACACACACTTTGTATTGTGGTCTATTGGTCATCCATGGAATCCCCATAACCATTCCCACCCCTCTCTGTTATCTACCTCTCCATACTCTCCTCAGTACCCTCTTTTCTTCCCTCCTCGTTCAGCTTCATATTGCCCCACCATTCACTTTCACCCACAGAGCCACCCACACTGTACTGTGTTCGCTTCATTACCCAGGGTTCCTGATGGGCCACGCCGGGCTAGGAGGAGGCCCAGGATTGGTCCACAGGATCCTTAAGGGATTAGCTCCTATGAAGGGGTTATTGATTGAATGACCCAGCTAGTTGGAATGGGAGTGGAGGGGAGGTGTTATTTTGGCTAGGCGCCAGCCAGGGAGCCTGCTTATCACTTTATGATGATTCAGCTTCTGTGACGTTCTGCAGCAAAGAGGGGAAGGAGAGGGCGTCAGCAGGGTGAGGAAAACAAACCAAGAGGAAATAGATGGAGCATTTGGGACAATAGGAAATTGAGCCTTTATGTAGGTTGGAGAAAATGCAGTTGGTGGAAAGTAGGAAAAGAACTCAGGGATATGAAAAGTTATAAGCCAATAAAAACTAGGTAGACCAGAAAATCAATAAAGTTGCTCTTGTCCCCAGAACCTGTGTAAAGATACAATGTAGGAGTGGATTGTTTTTCAGTGTGTTACAAAGTGTAGTATGTGTTCAACTTTTATCTTTGCTATTCTGCAGGGGTTAGAGACTCTGTGTCCCACACCATCCAACCCGGTGACCCTTCACAGACGGCTGACCCCCCTGTGCTGCTGGACCTGCCAGAGAACAGATCCACTGTCCCGTAAGCATTGAACACACACAGACACGCGCACAGATACAAATATACACAGATGAAAAAACTTGCAAGGTAATTGGGGGCAGGTTATTGACAGAATATTTAAGCTTTATATTAACTAGACTCATAAACATAATCCACCCTTTGTCCCTCCATCATCTCTTGCTTGCAGTGGTGGATGATGTGGAAAGAATGGATTCAGTTTGACAGAGGTCACTGATAAAGTCCTGAGAGCTCCTCTCTGGGTTAACAGGAGCCCCTAAATGGCCTTCTTTGTTAATAAGTAGTCTTAGAAGTGTGTGTGTGTGTGTGTGTGTGTGTGTGTGTGTGTGTGTGTGTGTGTGTGTGCGTGCGTGCGTGCGTGCGTGCGTGCGTGTGTGTGTGACTCTTACAAAAGCTGCCCTGTCAGGGTGAACGGTGGTGCTGCATTGGCAGGCGGGACACGTTGGCAGTCTAAATCAGTCATTAGCCCTGGATAGTGCATGGGAGGACCTCCTGGGGGGTTTACTGATGGCATCTCCCCTGGTGTTTGCCAAAGTTAATTGAGACACACACACACAGCACATATGCTTAGATTTGTGTCAGCAGGTTGGATAAACACAAACATTGCACATGAACGCTCCACCAACCAAATCTGAACTGGACTTAACACACATGGGTGTGCCTGTGCTGTTTTTATAAGCTCTGTCATGCAAAGGCCAATTGATCACCTCTCCCCTCTCTCACCACAACTGTCCATCTTTCTTACCCAACTCTTATTCTCTCCCTCCTCTAACTCCCCTCTCCTTCACTCTCAGGCCGGCCCGGGACACCCCTGACAGGTGCACCAGCAGCTTTGATGCAGTGGCACAGATTCGTGGGGAGGCGTTTTTTTTCAAAGGTACAGGACCCCAGAGCAGGAGGAGAACACAGGGAGGAGATAGAGAGAGAAAAATAAGAGAAGGAGAACATGGAAAGCTGGAAATACAAAGAGAGACGTGTTATAGGACCATAGAGATAAACACAAAGAGAACGTTAGAACTAGAGATGAGGTGAAGAAGAACAGACAGACTGACGGAGATCAATAGAGCACCGAGCCAACCATGACTCCCAGTGGTTCTGACTCTCTCACTCCTTACATACTGCTAGGTATGATCCTGTCCACCCGCATTGGAATGACACGTTTCTATTGGTTTGGTAAAAACATGTAATTTTGGACGCAAAAAATCCCAGAACGTTATCTACTTGACAAAGCCAACCTGCCAAACTTCGACTATAGCAATATTCCACATTGAAGTAAAGTGACAGTGCATTGTGACGTAACCTAGACAGTATCTCAGGGACTAAAGCTATTTTTCCCGCCAGAGTCTTCAGCGATGCTCCCGATCTTACTGTCTCTTTGCATCTCTGAGACGAAATACTTTGGATTTACAGAAAATCTAAACTTTGTGAAAGACAGTTGAAAGAGAAGGTAGTGAAAGTGGCATTAATAAAGTCACAGAAAATGCACTCTGTGTCCTGCAGTATTGAGTTTTCACAGGCCAAAAGACATAGTCAGTGCACCGACAGCCTTAATTCAGACCGGAGCATCCACTTTTCAACAGTAAGTCAGACCAAAGGGATATACAGATAGAAAAGTCCAGAACGGTCACGAGTTTAAAGACATTTTATATTGGGGTATGTTTTTTTTTTATAAGACTACATCATCAATAGAAAAGCTGGACCATGTCAAAGCTTCAGTAAATGTTTGCAATGAAGAGCTCGTCTGAAGAGTTGCCTTATCAAAGTGAAGCCATGGATGTTATTATCAATTTAGATATGTAACTTTTATTTCAGGAAGATTTATTTTTATTTACTTGAGGGCACATGTAACCTTTGCTCTGCTTTTTGTGTCAAGTCTGACCTAAAAAGTAAAAGAAGTATGACTTACCTAGATTATGGAATGTGATAAGTTCGTAAGATACTGGTGACCTACGACTGAATTTAACAGCAGACGTGCATTACCAAATTTGAATGGATGAGAACTCTGCAAACTCTGCAAAGCACACTGGCACACAGAAATTTACATTGGGTTTATCAATGCTCTTCCCAGGAAAGTATTTCTGGCGTCTGACTCGGGAGAAACATCTGGTGTCTCTGCGTCCCGCCCAGATCCATCGGTTCTGGAGAGGCCTGCCCCTCAATCTGGACAGTGTAGACGCTGTCTATGAGAGGCCCGGGGACCACAAGATCATCTTCTTCAAAGGTGCACACACACACACCCCCACACATCCACACACACGTACAAACACACACATGCACTCACACTCTCTCTCTCTCTCACACATACGCACACACTATCTCTCTCTCTCACACACACATTCACACCCGCACCACTCTTCTCAGAGGGGCCAAAAAGGTGAGGATGACATCTAGCAGAGAATGACATTGCTATATGGTTTCATTGTACTATGCTAAAGAATAGTTAATGAAAGTTGAAAAGAGGAATTCTAGGTTCATCCTCAGTATGTTTCTGGAAGCCTGGAACATAGAGCAGGAGTAGACTCCAGAACACAAAAGTGCGAACCCCAGCAAGATGTTTGATTGAACCCAAATAGCATTTGTTCTGATAAATGCATGTTAACTTTGTTGTTCCACTCAGGTCTGAAGTATTGGTTGTTCAAAGACAACAACGTGGAGGAGGGCTACCCTCGACCAATCAGCGACTTCGGTCTGCCCCTGGAGGGCGTGGACGCCGCGTTCGTCTGGCTCCACAACGACAAGACCTACTTCTTC
>JAVQJS010150843.1:0-10977 GCA_036024795.1 Galaxias rostratus | reverse complement strand
CTAAAAACAACAAACAACTATGACTTGCGTTAGCGGTAGCTCACAGATTAATACAAATAATAATAATATGATTTTTTGGTCAATGTTTAAAAAAAAAATCTAAAGATTTTTTTTTTTTTACTACAATTCATGCTGGGTCCACACGGAGACGTCTTGCCGTCCGGACGTGGACCGCGGTCCGCCTATTGGGGACCCTTGCTGTAGACACAGACAACGATAGCAGAAGGACAGAAGGACAAACAGAAACTCCCGTTCATGTCCCGCGAAAGTATAAACAAACAGAAGGAATGTTTCTCACTTCTTTTCATATTTTCTTATAATAACAGTTAAATAAATAACAGTTTATTTATGGCTTTTTTTTTCTCCAAAAACTAGCAGAGCCTACCAAATTCAGCTTTTCTGCTCCAGTACATTGTACCACCAAAAATTTGTTTGTGTGTTTGTTGTTTGTTTAGATACAGCCAAAATACCATTACCAAATAACTCTGTTGCACAAACGAAAAAAGCGTAAAAGCTCTGTAAATAAATATATTTTAAAATATGGTCACAAATAAATGTCATTTTCTATATACCATTTTGTTTTAGTTACGATTTCTGTCACAAATGATGCAATTACAATTAGGAAATAGAATGCCAAAGCGAACAATGATTTGTCATTTTAGCGTTTATTTTTTTTAGGCCTAAGTTTAATGTCGCAAGGTGAACACAGGAAATATAAAAGTGAGGAGGACGTAAACACGTATATTCATGCTTGGTCACACCGCGAGAATAAAGTGTGACCCTACGGAGGTTTTAAAAACACGGATGAGGTAAGTGACATGTGAAGCGAGCGAGAACGGACAATTGACGGAACTGTCATTCGGGATTTTGTTTCCTCCAGTTGGTTAGTCTTTGGAACACAGCAAAACCAAGCTTGACAGTTAGCCTACTACGGAGCAGGCTAGTTTGGTGCTATAAATTGGTACCTGAGCGGGTATTGATGTAAGCCACATTAATGATTTATCAAAAATAAGCCAGGCTTTTCGGCTATTTAGATTGATGGAATACCTCCCTGGTAGTTTGTTTCTCTCTCGAAATATGACATCACTGCTGCTTTCACGCTACTAATAAAGACGAGTAGAGTCCGACTGGCCCAGGGCCGGTTGTTTTTTTTGTCTCGACTGTGTACTGAGGTAGCCGTTTTCTTGTTTGCTGGCCCACATCATACAGGTTGAGTAAGTACAAATAATTTACCAGGGAGTTCGCTCATGAATTTATGCAAGGTAACATTGGTAGCTAACTAATTTTGTTAGTTACTTGTTACCTCTTTACAACTCATATAAACTGAAATAACAGGGTGATGTAAATCTCGGCAAGTGTATAATCTGACATGCCGAATGATACATAATAATAATATTTATTTTCAGACCTTTACGGGCGAAACGCTGTTACCTGTTCACAGTTTGGGCTATTTATGACTTGAATTTGACAAATCTATCTAATATTCATAGAGGCTGAAAAACTAGGGGGTTACAAATCTCGGCAAGTGTCAAATCTGATCTGCTGAATGATGCATTCCCCTCTTATCTTTACTTTTAGACACTTTAGGGTCCAACGCCATTACCTGCGCATAGTTTGGGCTATTATGACCAGAATTTGACAGTTGTATCCATCTAACAATCGTATAGGCGCAAGAAACGGGGATGCAAATATCGTCAGGTGTAATTTTGGGCTGCCGAATAATGCATCCCTTTTTATCTCTATTTTCACAAGTTTTAGGCTCACAGTTTTACCTGCTCATATTTTGTGCAATTATTACTTGAATTTGAGACTTACACTCATCTACATTGATGTGGACTGAAATAACACGTGGATGCATTTCTCACTGGATAATGCATTTCGAAAGATTGTATTGTCACTTTCGGGTCTTAGGCTGTTATCGGCACATATTTTGGGCAAGTGTGACTTAAATTTGAGGCTTTCACCTATCTAAAACTGTGGAGGTTAAACACTTTTAGGGATTGTTCATTAACGAGTTCGCCCTCAAAATATCAGACCAATCGTTTCGGATTAATCGCATTAAGTGATGCAAGTCCATCGTTGTTTCGAGTTCTAACTGAGAGAAATAAAACATTGATGTTTATAAACCAAAACAGTTTGTATATTCTATTGAATATATATGACTTAAATGCTGTGTGGGGCGATCCTTTTGCAAATGCATTTGATCCTTTGCAAAGGTACGTCTTAAGTAAAATAAAAAATTATACTAATACTTGTATTGAACTTCATTAGTTTTTCTCGTTTTAATATATATAATTTCCATTACCAATACAATATCTTCCATTCATCCTAACAGCTGCTTTTCCAAAACAAGATCTAGATCCATAGCTAGATCCATCATTGTTATTTTTATTTGAATTGTATCTAGTGTTGCATTGCCTTTGTACAATGCCATTGGCGTCTTTAATGAGTTGTTAATTTTGATTTTGGAATGAGTCCGTATCACAACAAAATGTGGAAAAAGTGAAGCTCTGTGACTTCTTTCCGAAAGCACTGTATATGTACGTGAAATCTCTCTATATGACTTTGCAATAACAAGATGTGATGTGTCATCACTGACACATCACAAACATTTTTTAATCTAGTCAAGGACAAGAAGTAAGGGGTTTGTCATAGGGATTTTTTCATAGGTTTTTTGAGCCATAAAGTTGAACTTAGACGCTTATGTGATTGGCTAATTTCAAAACTGCTGGTGAGTTTTAACACTTATATAAAAAATGTTTTTATTGGAAACCTGGGTACCCCGAACAAAAAGTCAAATAAAGGACACACTAGCTAATTTTCTCTGTCAAATGAACTTATTTCGCAATAATAACATTATTTTAGTGATCATATTATCACTGTGATATTAGACAAACTGTTAAATTTATTAAACGTGAGATGAATCATATGTTAATCTATTTCAGGTGTGATCCTGCTGTTATATAGTGTCAATATATCTAACTGATGTCTTCTCTCCAGATTTGTTAGGAACCATTTTGTGCGATGAACCTTGCCCAGAGAGACCGTCTCTCCGAGCTGGTGGAGGAGCTGACTACCTCGGGAGAATCGCAGCTCAACCAAGACAAGATGAAAGAGATAAAAAAAATCTGCAAGTAGGAATCTTTTGATTTGATAAAGGAACAGTTTGGTCTGTCTGATATTTCCATGTCTCCCTGAAGTGTCTAGTCTCGTCAAGATGTTTTATTTTTCAATTGACCCTTTTATAGAGTAATTCTGTCTCGAGTCAGAAATACACTTGGCAGCTTCCAAGTATTTTCATATCTATTCTCCATGGGGGACACGGTCGCAGGCCCTCTCTAAATTCACAAAACACATGTAGACTGGACAGGCAAATTCTCATGCCCCCCCAAACAGCCTCGCAAGGGTAAAGAGTTGGTGTTAGCACTTTATGCATAGATATAGGAAATTTCCATTAGATTATTCTTAATTTTTTTTATTGGTTGTCTGAACTCCTGGACTTTTTTGTTTAAGTAGCTGCTTTTTTCCTTTTTTTAGTCTGCAACCTGAAAAAAACAGACCCTAAATCAGTCTACGAAGTGAATATATATATATTTTTGCTGGCTACCTGTAGTGTCACCAAGGACCATGTTTTGACCATGTAGAAAGAGCTGTGTAGACTTGATGAACTAGTCCGTCAGTTAAATACATAAAACAACTCATGGCCTTCTCAGAATCACTGCATGATTCAGAACCCTAACTAATGTTTAATTGATGATCTTTTCAGTTTTACTCACTATGTTCCTACAGGGGAAAGAGTACATATTGAGCTTCATGGCAAAAGCTGTGAATACTTATGTACATGTGATTTCTTTTTTATTTTTAACACATTTGCAAAAATCTTGTGTCGTAGAGTTTTGAGTAAATAAACAAATTTGATGAATTTTGAAATAAAGCTGTAACATAATAAAAAATCGAAACAGTAAAGCTCTCTAAATACTTTCTGGATGCACTGTACATATTATATATAAAGCATTTGTGTAATATATCTGTTTTTATTGCCAACATCCATTGTCTGCTGCTTATAGTCTTAAGTTGAGAAGTATGATGCAAAGATATTTTCCTGCCCAAAGACACAGCAATAGTTCATGCCCCAATTCTATTCAGTTTGACTTGCTCATCTGAAGTCCTTCACAAGACGGGATGAAGTCTTTTGACAATCTTCAACTCACTGATAGTTGATCTGAGGACTTGGGGCATGAGCTTAACTATTCAAGCTAATTGAAAACCTTTCATACATCACAATTAAGACATGTTTACACTTTTGTCAGAATGGGAATAGGCACAGGAGAACGCTTACAAAACAAATACCGAAACGTGTCATTATGAATAGACATTGGATCGGGGAGATGTGTTTTAACCAACAGTGATATAATAGCACGACAGTAAAAGACAAACTTTTTTAAAAATTCCTGTGAAGGCTATGTAAAAAAAAAAACTGTCAGTGACGTATTGATTGTACTTTTATCCTCCCTCTGCCTTAAGGATATCTAATGACTACATTGAACACTTTTACCACCTGATAATGACCCAACTTGGTCAGGAACATGCAGAGATCCGCTTGTCTGCCTTTCAGCTGGCAGGGGAGCTTTTTTGCCGCTCACACCACTTCAGGACGCTGCTGGTCTCTAACTTCCAGGTTGGGCAGCGCATGATTTTAAAAGTTAATTGTAACAACAATATAACCAAGGTGGTCGTTACCTGTTATTTTCGGTAAACAATTTTCCTTTTATGGAATAGGACTCTCTTGTGCATTTCATCAGTCTTTTTCCTTACAACTTTGTAACAGGAGTTCTTAGAGTTGACCGTGGAGACCGATTCAGAGAATCCTCTACCTCCTCCCAAGGAAGTTGCCAGGAAGCTGAAGACCCTTGCCATTAAGACAGTCCAGGCCTGGCATGCATCTTACGGAGAGGCTTATAAGAAACTGTCTCTGGGCTACCACTTCCTCAAACAGGTTAAGAAGGTGAGAGAGAATACATTAAGCCCCGCAAAGTTCCCAATAATGGCAGAATTATTTGTGGGGAAATTATGAATCAAACAATAAAGTATCTGAGGTCACTTGCAAGACCTTGAGAAAGTCATATTTCAGAAACACAAATGTATCTATTAACTTAACAGGTTTTGATTTTTATTTTTTTAAGTGGATCGTTACTGTGAAGCTTCATTGTGATTTCAGCAGTTTTACACATTATTTTAAGCCTAAATCATTAATGCTCAGTCTTATCAGATGTATAGCTGCTGGAACTTTCCATGTTCAAGTCTTTTTAAAGCTATTTAAGGAGGTTCAAATAAATGGTTTGAAGGAGACACAATTGCCGTTCAGATATTGGTTTTAAATAATTCCAGTACAGGAAATGTTTTCTCATGTCTCAATGTCTGTGGTTATTTGCACCATGGAATATAATCAGTACCATCAGCAGTACCACTTATTATATGCAGGGTCACGGGGGAGCTGTAGCTTACCCCAGCTGACTACGGGTGAGAGGCGGGGTGCACCCTGGACGGGTCACCAGTCCATCGCAGGGCTAACAAGTAGATTAGATTAGACACATAGATAACACACAGTCACAACTTTAGACAACTTAGAGTTACCAATGAACCTTCATGTTTTTGGACTGTGGGAGGAAACCCACGCTAACACGGGGAGAACATGCAAACTACACTCAGAAAGGCCCTCAGGTGGGGATCCAACCCTTCTTACTGCGAGGCAACAGTGCTAACCACTGCGCCACCGTGCTGCCCCCATTGACATGTATAAAGTTAAATTCTTGAAAAAGCACAATTTAATTCGCATTAGAAACATTATCCTTGTTTTCCAAATCAATTAGTGTAAAATATACACTATATATATATATATATATATATATATATATATATATATATATATATATATATATAACTATAACAGTCAGGCAACGCGCCAACTGAAGGCACAAGATTGCTCTATGCTAGTGCACTGGATCACCGATACAAACACATTTTCACTGCAGTGCAGACTCGCTGCTCAGAGATAAAAAAATAAAAAAAATCTGTCCATTATGACATTTTCGTGTGAGTTGTTTTATGTCCCTATGTATTAGCCCTGTAACGGGCCGGCAACCTGTCCAGGGTGTACTACGCCTCTCGCCCAATGTCGACTTGGATAGACTCCAGCCCCCTGCGACCCTGCATGGGATAGCGGTGTTGCTTGCTTCCACCTAAAGAAGCAAGATGACTGGCCATACTGCATAATCCAAATCTTCAACTTAATCATTGTATTCTCCAAAACATTGTATTTTCATCATATAGATTGCTAGCTTGTTGATGTTGTCTTACGTAGCGGTGGGGACTTAACCTGTAACAAGGAGAGAGCGGAAGTCGAGGAATGAGCAAGGCCGTTAAAATTTGATCATATAATTGATTTGATTACGTTGTTGCACGGTGCCAAGATCTAACTCTTGCATTCTCTATTTTTATTCTATGGGCAGGTTGATTTTCATGATATACAGGCTAGGACACTGGCTGAGAGGAGAAGAGAAGATGAGAGGGAGAAAAGAATGTCAAGAATCTATAAAGAAAAAGTGGAGAAGACGGCCAAGGAAATGGAAGGTATTCCACTTCTCACCAACTTCACTTCAATTTCAGATGCTTAAACCTTCTTTTACAGTTGCTGAAACACTCAATTCAACTCCTGTACAAAATGATTTGTGGCTTAAACCCATTAGTCAAATCATTCACCCTTTTTGCAATACCTTAAACAAGTTGAGGTAGGCACGATTTGCAACAGTCATCCACACTTTTTGTGCAAAACTCTAAATACATTCTCATTCTCTAAAACATATTTCACACTGTGATGCATGTGCTGCAAAATAATAATCAATAATGCTCCCATTCACACTGTCAATGTTCCCCAAACCATTACTGAACTATTTTGCAAAGAGTTCAACGTGATGACTTGGCCTCCAAATTGACTGGATCTCATCCAATCGGTGTGCTGGGAAAAGATGTCTGATCCTTGAAGGCCCCACCTCGCAAATTACAGGACTTAACAAAGTCGTATTTTTCTACACATCCATGTAACTAAGAAGCATCTCTATTGACACTGCTGCCACCCATAAAATCAAACAGTGGCTGCTTGGCGCACTGCATGAAGTAGCCGATTAATTCTTTGCCGGAAAAGGTTCAATACAGACTCCAAAGGTTAATACATACCGTACACAAGTTAGCAACGTGAACACAGGTGTTATGTGGTCTTTTGTCACAATTTGGCCACTGAAACGCAGATTGAACACATGCCACGGATGCCGTGCAGCTAGAGCAAACTATTGCTAACACTGCTAACAACTTGAACCTTGAACCTTGAACCTTGAACATTCATATCTCATTATTGTTTTGGGGATTTTTTTAGACACTGCTTTTAAAACAATGCAATTTTTGCAAAAGCCGACATACTACTTACAGAACATTTCCATTTATTTGAATAAGCACACGAAGGTCTAACTGATAGTGTGAATGAAAAACACCAAGGCTGGCATGACCCCTGATCGACGTCTTCATAAGCCTCTTCCATTGATTGTTGAAGGCATTTGCGTTGATTGCATCATACACTTTCCAACACCACTGAGATGGTGATCCTTCAATAGGACCCATGACCAGACAGGACAGAAATGTGAAAATGTGTGCAGTTGTGGGAGTAGTTTGACTGTAGGGTATGTATAGGTATAGAATGTAAAAAGTCAACAAGGCTGCAATTGCTGTAAATTCAGGATTATTTTTGACAAAAACAGTTTTAAGGCCAAAGTGATCATTTCAGGTAAAAGCATTATTTCTTATCTCGTTAATGTTTTGACTGTCTTTTATATTAGTTTTGCTCTCATGAGTTATACTCATTTGATGGCATAGCCGTTTGAGGTCTAATGCGAATTAAGTTTTCGAATAAAACACCTCTAAACTGGTATATTGCAGTTGTAATAAAATGATTTTTTATGGTTGAGGAAGGGGAAATGGGAGAACTATTCGATTAGGTACAAAATTTCAAAATTCAAATCCAGTCTTGATCGGGAGAGCTGAGAAGAGGAGAGGAATGGCGACAAGCAGATTTGATTAGGTTGGGTAGCCAGTTTGATATCCTATTCCGAGCACCTTTCTTGTTTCATTCCAAGCACATTTCTCCCTGTCTGGTGTGGGCTCCCTGTACTTATCCCCACCTGGGCGTGGCTTGGTAGGACTGATTTCCCTCACCTGCCAAGTCCTCGGCAGGTAATTAAGGAAGTACCTCCCTTCTACCACTTGGGCCCGCTGTGGTGTTGTGACTGACTCAATAAATAAAATTGCGTTTTCATAGACAATTTTCATTTTATTGGCACTGCTATGTCACTAGGGTGATCCTTATCGTTCCTCTTGGCCATTTGATTAGATTTTAAATAGTTTATCAAAAGAGAAGAGTAAATTGTGCAACCAATATCTGAATAAGTTTGTATCATATGCGAATGTGTAGTAGTATTTGAAATGATTGACTTTTAATTTCTTAAAGGTGAGACTTTTATGTTTAACATACTGAGTAAAACTATTTTGGGGGAAAGGTACAAGCATGTGTACATAAAACCAAAGTGTACAAAGATGCCACACGACGTTACAGATTTTAGATGAGTTGAATTTCTAAACATTAAAAGCAGTACTCAATCCGGAATGTACACCATTTAAACCAATATGTTGAAGGGAGAGCTGATATTTCATTGAAGTTTTGCGCTATCATGTTTGTGCTTTAGCCAGCTGACTGGCTGAGAATTTAAATAGTTAGCCAGACCTTTAGAAGCAACCATCATTCTCTGCTGACCTAAAACAAATCGTAAGTAACTTACAAGTAAGTTCACTATCATGCGTAAGGGAATGTTGCAAACTCGAATATATAGAGTGGGCAAACTGTTGGACTCAGCCTTGCCGGGAGTTGTTGATTTTTATCTTCAGCTTGTAACACAACAATAGTTTTTGTGCATTTCTGTATTAGCATTTAGTTTATATATGGTATTACAATAGCATGGGTACTTTGGGCAATGGTTTTTCTGTTTCAAAGTGGATTTGTGCTGTACTAGTAATGTGATTGTGTCTGGTTCCCAGAGTACTGTGCGGAGATCGAAGAGAGTGTAACTGAGATGAACACATGTCTCAAACTACTACTGCCAGACCATTTTGACCTATGTGATCTTCAGACTTCAAGCAACGGGGCATCAACAGCAACCAATACCAGTGCTCTTCTTCCGTCAGTTGTGAATTGTGAGAAAAGAAGGGCTTCTGCTGGTGATGAGGACCAGCCTTGTTGTAGCAAAGACTTGGTGGTCTTTGAGGACATCAGTGACAAAGTGGAGATAAATGATAGGACAAAAAATGAGGAAAACCAGTCTTCGTTTGTGAACGAAAAGGAGAGAAACGAAAGCAAGAAAGAGAGTGTACCAGAATTGGGAAGTAATAATGAAGATGAGAAGGGAATGAAGAAAGAGGTGGAAGGATCTGAGGGAGAAAAGGAAAGTGCTAAGGAAGATAGTGACCTGGAACAAGCTACAAATGAAGACAACTTTATAAGATTTACTGGCCTCATCTCTCATAGATATAACTTGGATCTTACGCTGTCATCTGGTATGTAAGCTCACACAAACAAACCCAAGTTCACAACCTCAAGATCTTTGTCTAATATTGCTATAATTACTGTGCTACAAGGATCTGTTGCTTCAGCTGCTTGTTTGCGTTTTAACTTCTCCCTCAGATTTGTTCCTGGAGGAGACGGATGACAATGAGGCCATTGTGACAACAGTTAGGGACCTCTATACACTGATGAACCGCAAGCACCTGCCAGCTGTGCAGTCCTGGGTCAAGGTTAGAAAATGGATGGACAGGCTCACGCATAGCTGGACAAGCCTAACTACCAAATGTAGACTTTGTTGGCCACAAGGGTCTTGGTCGATTAAAAAGGTTTAAATTGGTGTATATTTTGTGGTCCAATTTTACATTCCTGAGTCTTTTTGGCAATTACAGTTTAGATTTGGCCTCACACTATTTTACTCTTTGAGATCTCAGCTTGTCTCAAGATGTCACAGAGTCTGTCTGTCTGTCAACTGTATAAGTACATGTCTGTAACATGGTGCAGTAACACCAGTCTGTCTTTTCAGGTGCTCACAAAAGCAGGAGGACAACAGCAGCTGCTGAGGAAGGCCTTGGACCTAAAGGAAAGAGTGGACAACACTTTAAAAAAGCATCAAGACTTGCACATTGACTACAAAACCAGGAGACGTAGAGTGGTGAGTGGCTAGACAAGAAAGTTACTCTGTGTTGAACATGTGGACTTGTGCCAGATCTTTTATGAATTGGTGATAAATCGCTTTAAAAATGTGCAAAGGAAAATTTAAATTGCACACCACAGCAGAAACAATCTAGTGGATTTTCTAATTGAAACGCACTCATTTAAAGACTATTGTGTGCCACTGTAGTCATACAAGTAGTTTGTCAAATTAAATTGTAGTGACCGATGTTTCTGTCCTTTAGGGCCGCAAACGTTTTCCAACACTGATGTATATTCTACCACGCTCTCCAGGTTACAAGCAAAGGTAGATTAAGTGTGCAACAGTAGGAGCCCCTAATTCATGATGCAAAGTACATCAAATTGGACCGTGCAGGCTATGTGAAGTCTTAACACATCTGTTAACTCTGTAGGGCTTTAAAAAAAACAAAATTGGCTCGCTTTTGCTGCCGGCTATGATTTAGTTTATAAGCAGGGAGAGTCCCCTAACTACAAATGGGTGTCCAATTAAATACGTATGTAGCAAATTTACATCAGATCCCCTTCTGTTCGCAAAATAATATATTTCCGTGTTTGCTGATTAAAGTTTAGAAAGTCAGTCTTTGCTTTTAGAGGTTATGTACTTTGTCACTCTCTCAACACTGTTTTTTAGAACAGTATGTGTT
>JAVQJS010150841.1:0-31571 GCA_036024795.1 Galaxias rostratus | reverse complement strand
ACACACACACACACACACACACACACACACACACACACACACACACACACACACACACACACACACACACACACACACACACACACACACACACCTGGAATCTTTTTGGCCCAGCTGATCATGTGGACCAGTTCTTTGTCTGCCAGGTTGGTAAGTGACATCATCACACCAGCTTCCGTGAGAGGCCTCTTCATGTCCGTCATCAGGTAGATGTCTGGGGGCTCTGCTTCCATGATGCACCTGATCAGCTGCTCCGGTGTAAGTGCAGACACATGGTTACTTTTGAGAATCTCCGTTCCCCAAGACTGAGTTCCATCCCTCTTCCTGCTGGTTCCTCTGCCCCGCAGAGCAAATCGCCCCGCTCGCCTCGCCTGGAGCCCACCATAGTTACTGCGCTCCCTCCGCATACCTGAACAAACACAAACAAACACATTTAGACCTCTTAAACATACACATATATACAACATAAATGTAGCTTGAGCTACAGCTTGGAGTTGAGTGAAATTGACCACAACTGTAATCATCAGATATGTCATAACGTCTTTGCTCAAAGTCAAACAACACATAGGACACTGACGTGAGGAAAGCCAGGCAGAGACTGCTCCACCTTAAAGCGCCTGAGGAAATTTCTAGTAACCCCACAAATTCTAAGGAACCTGCACCATCCAGAGCACCCTGGAGGGGAACGTGAGTTGTTGGCATGGAAACGACATCAAGCAGTGCCGCAAAGCCCTGCATACAGTGGTACAACAGGGAACATGGAACATGAAAAAACAATGAGCAGGCCCAGTTTATTCTGATTTTGTACCAAGAAGGCAAGAGGCAAAGATCTAAGTGACTTTGAAAGACGGTTCATTGCTAGGGCACGGATGGCAGGAGCTTCGGCCACAAAGACTGCTAGACTGGCTGGTGTTTCAATAACAACACTGACTACGGTATCATCCACATTTAAATCTGTGGGAAAGAAATCATTAAATAGGGGCGTAAATGATGGTCGACAGTGCACAGTTGATGACTGCAATGCACGGGGATTAGTGCGATATGCAAAGAAAAACAGAGGAGCAACTCCTTCTAAGGCAACAGAGAATGTCAATGCAGGACATAGTCATACTGTTTCAGAAGAACAGTCTGATATTGCAGTAGGGTTGCAGTGTATAAACCCCTCATGACAAAGATGAATGCACATTTGAGAGTTCAGTGGTGTAAAAACCATAGCCACTGGTCTACAGAGATGTGGACAAAAGTTATATGGCCAGGTGAGTCATCCTTCACCGTATTCTCGGCAAGTGGGCGAGTGCATCACTAAGAGAATGATACAGGCCTGAATGCTTTAACCCAACAGTGAGGGGATCTGTATGTTCTGTTATGCTGTGGGGGGTATGGCATGTTTGGGTCCATTTGTCCCTTGGAGAGGAAAGGGCTACAAAGCTTTACTGAATGACCACCTTCATCCTATGATGAAACATTTCTATCCTGATCTGAGTGGTCTCTTCAAGGATGACAATGCCCCCAGCCATAGGGCACGAGGGGTCACTGAATGGTTTGATTAGTATGAAAATTATGTGAAACATACACTATGGCCTTCAAAGTCACCAGATCTCAACCCAATTGAACACTTATGGGAGATTTGGACCGACGTGTTAAGACAGCGCTCTCCATCACCATCTCAATAAGGGAATATTTTTAGGAAGAATGGTGTTCCACCACTACAGCAGAGTTCCAGATACGTTGGAATCAATGCCAAGGCGCCATGAAGCTGTTCTGGTGGAACGTGGTGGTGCAACACCTTCCTGACACACGTTAGGTCGGATTTTCCTTCAATGTGTCACCCCGCCTGTATATAAAGATTGAGGCAATTTAGGAAAAATCTGAGGGGCCACATGCAGTATGTTGCCATCTAATGATGGTTGATTCTTAAAAATCTAATTTAAAACAAAACAGTTCTTACAAAATGTTTTTGGCAGATACTCTCTGAGAAAATAAAAAATAAAAAATTGCTGCGGTTTTAGTACAGATAAGTTTAACAGATAAGTTTACTTACTAAGGTAAGTTTGATTGCTGCAACTGCACAGAATGGAAAATCGTGCTTGTGTGAACCACTTAGTTATTTATGTATCTAACCAAAAACCTACAAATATTACAAATCCCCATTGACTTTGAGACGAGGGAGCCCATTGTGAAAACATTTGGACATGTCAAGGACTGATTCCTGGCCCCGTCTATCGCTCTGGCTAAAGCTGTTAGCTCTAGAGAACGTCCCCGGGTTGCAGGCTAAATTAGGACAACGTTAGCAAAAAAGAATTGCCAACTTTATTATTCAATTCTTATGAGCTAATAAACTGTTTGATTGTTAATTTGAGCCGCAGCTACCATGTTCCTGTGTAAGACGAATAAGTAATAGCTTATTCAAATGTTACGAAATCCACCTAGAGCAAGCAGATGCGCTGCGCCCACAGTCAAGCCAAATCTCGGTTAGAAACACACGAAGTGTCAACCGGTTAAAGGTTAAATAGCTACATTACAGTTGATCTACAACTAGATTTAAATTATTTGTATTACAAATATTTGAAAACCAGTATTACATTCATGCTGATCAGCTATAACATTAAAGTTGCACACGGGAACATGGTAGCTGCTGCTCAAATTAACAATCAAACAGTAAGATAATCTCATTACAAGGGGTGACACACATTAGTCAGTTGGGAAACATTCAGTTCTTGAAGTTGATGTGTTAGAAGAGGGAAAAACCGGCTAGCATAAGAGACTTTGACAAGGGCCCAATTGGAATGGCTAGGCTATCTGGTCTGAGCAATTCCAAAACTACTGGTCTTGCGGGGGTGTACACGGTATGCAGAGGTTAGTACTATGGGCTCAAACGTTTAGGGGAAATATCTAATTCTGTATATATATATATATATATTACAGTGAAGCTTTAGTTCAATATGAACTGTGTAATACATTGAAAACATGTGATTGAACATTACCACTTGACCTACCATCAACATATTGCACTCTTTTAGTGGACTTACATATTACTAAAAATGTAAATGACATGAACAGTAGGGCACTTCTGATTGGTGAGCTTTACTTTCAAACAAGGATGACATGCGTTCCAATAAGCATTAACTTAAATCGCAGTCTTTATGTTTTGTTAATTACATTGTCTCAAATTGCGATTTCTAAAAATCTATTAATCATTCAGCCCTGGTTAATTCCTACCAAAGGTGGTTCAAGGAAGGACATAAGGTGAACCGGCGACATGTAATGGGCACCCAAAGCTTATTGATGCAAGTGGGGAGCCGCAGAAGAGCTACTCTAGCACAAATGGCTGAAAAAGTAAATGCTGGGTATGGTAGAGAGGTGTCCGAACACACAGTGCATTGCAGCTTGTTGCGTATAGTGCTGTGATTTTGCAGGCCAGTCAGAGTGCCCACGCTGACCCCTGGCCACTGACAAACACTGGACCATGAAGTAATGGAAGACTATGTCTGATGAATCACATTTTCTTTTAGTTCATGTGGATGGCAAAATGTGTGTGTGTATTTACCTGGGGAAGAGATGGCACCAGGATGTACAAAGGGAAGAAGGCAAGCTAGAAGAGGCAGTGTGATGCCCTGAGCAACGTTCTGCAGGAAAACCTTGGGTCCTGGCATTCATGTGGATGTTACTTATACGTATACCACCTACCTAAAAATTGTTGCAGACTTAGGTACACCCCTTCATGGCAATGGTATTCCCTGATGGTAGTGGCCTCGTTCAGCAGCAAGAATTGTTGGAAAAGTTTGAGGAGCATGACAAAGAGTGTTGACTTCAATTTCCCCAGATCTAAATCTGATCATGCATCTATCAATTGTATCATTCCCTATTTTCTCCAGGTTCCTTTCCACAGTGCCCTTTTACTGTTTCAAATGTCTTTTTTTAGATCTATGTGAATAGAGTCCCAAACATTATTTTCAGCAGCTGATGGCCCCTTCACTTAATTTCTCTTGTCACTGATCTTCTCCTTGGAGTTTTTTGGTTGTTGCTTGATTAGGCTCTACCACCTGATCCCCTTGTTTTTCGGTGCTTGTCTGTGGAGCCTCAGGGCTGGAGTTGTTGATGGCCTGCGGACGTTTTAGTTTATGTCCAGCCGCTGGCCTTCATTCGACTAACTTCTTAAAAAGCACTGGTAAATGCGATGCTCCTGCTCCTTCCCACTTAGGCACCCTTGTAGGTTGTTTCCCTTGTAAGTTATTCTATTCACAACCGTCACCAGCAAACCATCCGGATGGGACATTTCGATATAAACAGGATAGGATGTTATAATATCCATTATGCGTTATTTCAAGATGAGCTCTTCAAAATATATTATTTCAGAATGGACTTGGGTTGAGAGCAGATATGTCATTGGGGTTTTCAAGTGGGCACCTTCCATCCAGATGTTTAGTCAATTTTAGCCAACGACACCTCCAGAGGGCTTATTGGTGAGCACCCCCCTCTATGCACAGTCAGATATATACAGTATATTAAAAAATTAAACTGAGAGATATCCCTATACCTGCCCCTACTTCCTATTCCTGCAGGCTTTCAATATCAACTTTGCAAGGATACTTACCATTTGAAAAGAGAATCCTTCTCTACTCTGTTGCTGCAGGCTTGATGATGCTCTGCAGGAAAAACGTACCTTTTGCACCTTTGTCCATAGATTACACCACTTCTTGATTTTTCAGTACCATGTTTTTAACGTTTGTGCCCATTTGGGATCCTTCCTTTTCCATCACAGCCACTGGCCATACCTCTCTGTTATATCTGACATAGATTTGATGGTCTGGAGCCAATCTTTGCCACAGATCCCTAATTCCTTTTGTATTGTTAGGCCGGTGGCTTTAATGTTGTAACATGTTTAATGTTGATTTGTGGATATATGATTTAAAAAGCCTTAATAACATCTGGTCTTTGATTGTAGTTTGTTCCAATAGTATTCTGAATGTTACATTTTTCATTTAAAATATAGTAATAAAGGATAAGGGCCTCAAAGGTATTTTTAACATAATTATTAACTATGACGTAACAAATGTTTCCCTTCATAATAGAAAGCAGAATCAATACACATACCACCCTTGGTCATGCCCACTTCATAACATTTGCGGAGGCGGCATGCCTGGCAGCTCTTACGGCGGTTCTTGTCAATGGTACACTGGTTGGTTGCTGGGCAGAAATAGTTATTGTGCCCTAAGCAACAAAGAGAGGAAAGGTGATATGTAAACTTAATTAATTACAAAAGATACAAAAGGGCACGAATATGTCAATGACATGCATTAGATGGTTTCTTTCTTAAAGGCAAAATTAAATGGTAAAGTTGGTTTCAGATGCTGTTTTGTATGCATATATTATAACATTTTGTGTTCTTTAAATGTTTAATAAAAGTATACCAATATTAATATAATGTACAAATAGCGCCTCTGCATCCAAAAGATAGGGCGCTGTTATTTTGAAATACATTTCAGCCTTATGTCATTGACACGGTTGCAGTTCACACTGGGAATATATTTACATAGGCTAGTATTTTAACCCTCAGGTAGAGCAAAGAATGGCCATTTGTCTTCAACTGTATGTAACATGAAACATGAACTAGACAGGACATTAGAGCATTTTCTTGTAAATCCCACTGCATACTCCTTGATGAAAACCTGGAACAGTGACTAACCCTTAAGCGAAAGTTGCGACAACAACAAGGCCTACATGAAGTTGGGTACCTGGTACTCGATATCTCCCTATCTAAAACGTGTGAAAACATTTTGGCAGAAACAAAATGGTTCATTGATTTCAGAAAAATATATATATTCTACAATTAAGCTTACAAATAGATCCAAAGTCGACCTGCTGATTTTCAGATTATGTTGATGCCTTGCTAAGAAAACAGCATATTATAGCTACAGAACTGTTTGGTTTTAGAAGCATGGAACCTCCTGCTGCACGGAGAGTGCTTGTTACGCAGATTGTCCGAAACTTTCTCACAATTTCAAAACAAGTGATAAATAGCCTAGACTACTAAAAATATTTTAGAATAAGAAATTACACAACTTTGCCACTTTGAAGACTTAATGTTAGATGTGTCGTACTCGTTAGATTTAATTGGACAGAAACACCGTCCAAAAGTTTTGAGGAACATGCAGGACTGGAGAGTGAGAGGCAGTCTTTGTTCTGGCAAATAATAAACACATTTAGTCGAACTGTCAAAGTTGTTGTTCAAAACAGTCTTGTTGTTCTAAATGTATTAATATTTATTTAATGTAAAAAATATGTGAAGTTGGACCTCCGGTTAGCCTAGTGATTGCATTAATGAGCCCGTCTATAAGCTAGACAACTCTAAAATGTATGGTACTGCCTCTAGTTTAAGGTCTTCTGTCCTGGTCTGTACTACTCTCCGAAAATCATTACGTTTATGGTTGATGACATTTTGGGAAATAATCACTAAGAAAGTATGAATACATAAAATCCAATGGCAAAGGGAGAATTGGCACATTTTTGCTATGGTGAAAGTGAACATATGATAGTGATATGATACATTATGATGGTGAACACATTGGGGATTATTAATTATTACATCCAGGAGTAATGCTATGTGTTCTACTCCCTTTCCTTGTTTCTGTTGTCATCAATAGAAGTCATATTGTATACACGCTATGGATAAACAACACGCAAACTGGAAGTCACTGCAGAATTGTTGACAGCTATCCTGTCTACTATGCTGTAAAGTCTGTATTTCATTCCATTTGTCATAAACTATATTTGGAGTCAGTTTGATAATGGAAATGTGCTTTAGGATTTCTTTATTATTGAAGTGACCGATCTAGGTTTCCAGCACAAAACTATAGTAAACCATCACTCAAACCCAACCCTCTGGATTCCTAAGTCACTCTGCTAAAAAGTACAACAAAGAAACTACGTGGAAGCTGTGTGTTCACACTGGCGTTTCAGACATAAGAATATATGTGATGTTCACGTAGGTATCTCACCTTGAATGCTCCTCTTGAAGAAGGCTTTGCATCCCTCACAGGACCACACCCCATAGTGGTAGCCCGTGGCATAGTCACTGCACACAGCACAGTAGTGCAGCTCCACCTTTCTGCCCGAGGACATAGTGCACTCCTTACTCTTGTGGGGGGACTTTCTCACAGGTGTCCTAAGATAGTGACAATTAGATTGATGGCAAATCCAATACCACATTACTTAGTGAGAAACTATGGAATTTAACAGTTATTATATTTGTGTGGATTCCACAATCAAAAATTACATAATATTATGTATTATTATTATTATAATATAATAAATATTATTGTTTATAATAACGTAAAAATTATGTAACAAGGTTGTAAAAAAATATCCTAAGAATGGGACAGTGTTACAATTGTTCTCTAAATCTGCACTCTGTAAATCAGTTAAGGAAGAATAACACTTTCGGCCTGATTTTGCATGAAGAATTATTCTCTACTGTACCCATTATCTGTCAAAACTTGGTCGTGTGGAGAAAGCTCCATCCAAGGATTGTGGTGTGGCTGGCCAGACTGGGGGTGGGGCTGTAGCTGTTGCAGGGCTAAGTGCGACCCCACAGGCCCCTGGCCGTGCCAGTACAGAGAGGGACTTAAAGTGGGGCACTCCGGTAAGCTGGGGCCACTGTAACCAAACAGAGTGGGACCATAAAAAGGTATGGTGGTGAAGTCGTGACCTAGGTCAGTGTAGGGAGAGGGGATGCATATGGGATGTCCAGGTTCCACCGGTAGAATAGAAGAAGGAGACGAGGAGCTAAAGATGGGGGAGATGATGCGGCCACCCACCCTGCTAAAGTCCACGTCCTGCAGTGGCAAAATGGTAATGTCTCGCTGCGGAGAAGTCACAGCCATAGCAACAACAGAAGTCTCTGAGGTGAGGCCTATGGCATTGTCACCAATGGGCAGTCTGTGATGGAGAAAGACAACAAGTTGATCTGTGGCAGCAGTCCCATTTGAATTTGATTCAATTTAGAAATAGTTTGTGATATGAACAGTATCAGCCAACATTGTGTTTACAAGTTTGTCTATGGATACCTGTGACTACAGAAGAAAGCACTGTGACGTAAGGAGACATATAATTCAGATTGTTTATTTGCATTATGTTTAAGGTGGAGAATGCGATGGGACCATTATAATCAACCAGAGTCAACCAATAACAACAACCCCAAATTTTAAACAGCTCCCAGTTCAGCTGTGGCCCTCATCAGATGGGGACAAACTGCATGTTCGAGTTGTTAGCTTCCAATCCCATTGTGCCACACAAAAATTAAACAAATATCAGCACATACACTGACAACTGGCAAATTAGAAAATATTATAATACAGCATTGTTCTTGTCCCAAGTAAACATATATTCCAAATCAACCCAGAGAACATACCGTAAATCCATTTATTCATTGATTATAGTTCAAACATTTGGATAAACATTTTTGGATCATTGCTAGCGAGTTAAGACATAAAGGTAATCAGGCCAGCTTGCAGCCGCACTCAGTTTATGAACTATTTAAGAATATTGATCATAAACCATAAACGGTCATAATTTTCAGTGGGAACCTACACCGGAGTTAGAACTCGTTATATATAATCTATAACATCCAAACTGCATGAGATCTGTAACAATCCCAGCCAGGTTAATCAGTAAGGAATTAGATATTTCTGGATTAAAGGCAGAGAGAGCCAAAAACTGTGTTCATCTAAAACAGAAAAAGAAAAAGCTACATATTTGAACCTGCTGAGCAGTTAAAAAACAACAACAGAGAGTGGAGCAGCTAAATCCCAACAACACTGCACAGACAAGTTTGAGGCAACCAGAATGTCTAAGCCTGTTAAACTGTTCAGGTCGCGATTCAACCGAAGGAGCAGAGAGTTAATCATGACAGAACAGAACTATCCTCAGCCAAGGTTTACTGTACTGTAAGTAAACAAACATTAACAACGGGAGTTGTGAACTGAAGTTGCACTCTAAAAGACAAAAGGTACGATCAATTCTATTCCTCTACTGTCACACACCACTCCCAAGTATCTGCACGCAGTGACCAATAGTACAAAATATAATAGATATGATATGCAATGCAATGCAATGCAACCTTGTTGGTTTAACTATTGACAAAGGCAAAACCTCCCTTAGCTTGTGGAGCATGTTAACTGCGTCAAACCTTTTTTTTCATCTGCCTTTTAAAATTTGCTATGCACAGTATGTTTAACAGATATTGTATCACTTTGAGATTACTCTAGCAAAGTAAAGCCGAATCCAAATAAATTGTATTATCCTTGATGTTATCTAAATATTATGACCTATCAGGATAGCAGCAACGATGACTGTTACTTCACAAGGTCAAGAGTCAGGTGACGTCTTCAGGATGTTGAATAAATTGTTCTCGAGTAAACTTTAATGTCTAAATTGTATTGACTAAAATGTATTGACTGATCTGTTCGTTAGGTTCCAACATGAACTAACAAGTTGACTCATATTTTCTTAATTTTAGGACAACTAACTTATTAAACAAGGTGAACAAACTAAAACGTCCAAAAACATTTACAGTGTAAGGAAAAGACAAAGACAAAATGAGAAATGCCTTGCGAAATTAACACTGAGTCCGTGGCATTCAAACTGACATTTTGGCTTGCAATGGAAGTGAAATGCAGGTATCTAGGTGCCGGTAAATGGGGGTAATGTGTTTAAGGATAACAGTGGTGCGTCAAGTCTTTCATTACTGCAAGCCAAGACAGTCTTTATAGCTTCACATACCAATTGCACCTACATAACATCAATGCTAGATGGAGGTAAATTCCCGTGAAATCTCTCTCGCCATTAATGGGGCCAAAAGTTGATTAAAAATAATAATAAAAAATGTAACACATGAACCGATTACTTTGCTGTATATAAGCACTTCAGACTGCAATATCCAAGAGATGTGGTTGCTGGAAAGTAATCGAATGGGTCACCACTACGTAGCGTTGATAAGGCGCCGAAAATAGGCATTATAATAACAATAAAAATAACGTTATTATTATATATAAGTAGTATTAATAATGATAATAATAATTATTATTATTATTTATTAGACTTATGTGATGCATCTGACAATGCATCACATATTGAGCACCTCACTGATTGCAAAAAGAGACTCTCTTTTATGGAGTTGGTCTTTATCAAGATCCGAGGCAGAAAATAAAATCAGAAGGGCATAAATCATTCTAGGCGGGCAAACAATTACTCAGAGTGGGCAAAAGCATTCAAGATGTTTGTTACGTACGTCAACATTTCTGAAACAATAAAATATAAACTTTTTAAAATGCTGAACAAATTACGATAGGAAATTATTTTCCGAACAATTATGTTATATATGTGTGTGTGTGTGTGTGTGTATACACCGAGTGGCAGAGACACATTTTGAAATCAGAATATTAAAACATCCCAAGTGTAAGCCTGTGTCAAGTTTTTTGTTTTATTTACAGCCTGTTTTATTTCCAATCTTATTGTCACAATAGCATGCGAGACTATTCAATTATTACAATAAGTAATGGTAAACTTGGTCAAAATTGTCCCGTGCGCGCAGCCATGACCAAATCATTACAGGAGTCCAGAAACGTTTACCTACCAATTTTCCAAAACCTTAATCATATTACATTTCCAGAATGCTGATATGGAGCCAAAATAAACACGTGTACAAGTTCCTAGGTAACAAAATTTGGTCGTACTTCACCTTATCGTACGTGTCTTTAAGTAGTCCGGACCCAATGTAGATAAAGTTCACCCGTTGCCTACAATAATCATCTCGTGGACGTTTGTTGACACGGTGGTGTGTGTCTGCATTCAGGTGCAAATGAATCGAGCTGATAATCACGATACAAGCAGACCCTTACGTAGATGCGCCGTGGGTAAAACGTGATGCAGTCAACAAAATATCTTTCCAAATCTAGTTACGCGGCCCAAGGAAAGTAAGACTACGTGTTTGGAAAATGTCTTTGGATATTTGTCGGCGTCAGAAATAAACCACACCCGTCTCATCTCTGGTTTAAAGGAATGGTTCAGTTTAGGATTTTCTTGCGTCTTGGAAAACTAAACGTTATCTATAGTTTTCAGTCTTCATTGTGCCCGGTGACGGTTATTTTTGGCTTTCTCCAGCTTTTCAAATGTGTTTGCTGTGTAAAACCGATCTCTATGCCAGTGGAACATTATGTGCTTGATAAAGATAGTTAATGAGGACCCATATTTGTGGATGCGTTTGCCGCCTTGAGAGAAACTCTTGACACCTAACCGGAAAACCTCAGTGTGCATGGTATCTGAGGTGCAAATACGGGAAGGTTAATAGGTAATGTTCCGTTGGGCATCAAGTTTGTCACATGTATTTACTTTGCCGACACCCAGCACAGGCAACTGTACTTTTGACCTGCCATGGTGTATATTCCCAATTTAATGGATTGCCCGTATATGAACCTTGGTGAATGTAATTAACTTGGCTTGCTGAAATGTGCATGCAGGTTTTTCACTGCCTTAAATCGGAAAGTACATTTTAATACAGGCATGGGTCAGTTGCCTGTAGTAATTTTCTCGATACTGTAATAATAGCTGCCCCAACACTACAATAGAATATATTTAAGCCTACATTGTATACAAAGCAAGCATTCAACTTTAAAAAAATATTCAACTTAAACACAGAATTAACAACTCAAGAAAAGTCAGCCAGCATTAGACAACCCAACTTTACCACCTTAGTGCATGCTTCATTGTTCAAGTTAGTCAGATTGGCTTATCATAGCTCACACACAATGCATGTGATTTCACATTTCATGGGGGTTTTGCACATATTCCTGCAATAACGGGGTGGCTATGATTTATGGCTGGCAGACAGCATTGCCATTTCCAATTTGATGAAGTGGTATGGAGCAATCAACATTTTATGTCAATGATGTTGCCCCCCATGTGAAATGTAGGAAGTCCCTTTGAAATTTTGTTCAGAATAGATTTTTGTTGAAACGAGAGCAGAGTTCCCCTGTATCCAGAAACCTTTTCATTTTCTCTGCTCCATTTTTTTTTCGTATTGATTAAGAATTCATCTCTTTGTTGTCATTAAGGGGACACCATACTCTAGATGAAGTCTTATACTTTCCCTTTTGATATCGCACTAGGTTCCTGAAAGAAATTTCAGCAGGCGATTCTCCATTTCTCGCTGTGTACCCTATTCCCTCTAACCTCACTGTACATTGCTTGAGAACCCTAATCTCAATCTTTTTCATTGATATAATTTTAGACCAACTCAAAGTTTTATCCACAACAATAAATGCTACTTGCAACCTTACCAGATCTGACTGCTTTTGACACGGTTGATCATTCTGTTATAATTAATTGTCGATAAATGTGGGTTGGTTTCTTGCTCTCCAATTGGTTGGTTTAGATCAAATCTTATGCGTAGAAGCTTTTATGTTGTTATCTGTTATACCTCCTTCTCTCTAGTTCCTCACAATCTTGGCGTTCCTCACAGGTCTATTTTGGGTCACTTATGGTTCTAAATTTATATGCATCCGTAAGGGAACATTATCGATCGTTATGATGTACAGTTGCAGTGCTGTACATACGACACAGATCTGTGTATCCCACAGATGAGGTGGGTGGGCGCTGTCATGTCCTACCTCACTGATATAAAGTACTAGATGTCACAGAACGTCCTCCAAGTCAAAGTAGCTAAAACTGCCTAAGATTTATAACGTACATATATTTCTCAAGGAGAATTCACAGCAGTGTGTCCGAACTACTTTTGCACACGTTAACGCGTGGAAAAAATTGTGTTGTGACCCCTCCCCCCTGTTTTTATCAGACATGCTCATTAGCTGTAGGCCGTAGCTTCTTTCATCGCAGGGCACAACACTGTTCCACTACATTACATTAATTTAGCAGACGCTTTTGTCCAAGCCGACTTACAAAAACATAGTGATAGATTAGTGATAGAAGATAGATTAAATAAGTGCTTCCCTGACCAAATCACCACTATAATACCGCAAATAAGTTCTGTGTTTGCTACAACCTGTTCACACTACAAGTTTTGGACACTCTGATGCAACAATACATTTAACCTGCAAGATATCTGTTTGGGCATTGCAAGGCATTGGCGACGCATCTGCGACTGTCTCACATCGCGTTGGAGCAGTTCTGTGATTTAAAAAAAGCAGAACATCAGGCTAAAATCATGTATTAAGGACTCAGCAAAGGTTGTGTTTTTCTCAGTTGAGAAACAATGTTAAAATTAGATCCTTAATTTATTTTACTGACCTTGGAAAAGTCCCCCGTGCCGCTATTAATTGATATTGTGGCAGTGAAAACTGCCCAAAAAAGCCTATACTTTCTGAGGAGACTCAAGATGTTTGGCCTGTCTGTCAAAACCCTCATCAACTGTGAGCATCCTCACAGGCTGTATCACTGCCTGGTACGGCAGCTGCTCCGCTACTGACCGCAAAGCCCTCCAGAGGGTGGTGAAGACAGCGGAGCACATCATTGGTTGCCACCTCCCCTCTGTGCAAGGCATCTACCACACACAGTGCCTCAGGAAAGCACAGCAAATCATAAAAGACTGCAGCCACCCAGGCCATGGTCTGTTCTCGCTGCTGCCGTCTGGTAGACTCTACCGGAGCATCCGGGTATGGACGACCACACTCACAACAGTTTTTTCCCCCAGGCCATCAGGCTTCTCAACCAGTAACATTAACCTCAGGGATCACATTGATCTCTTATATATGCTCCTTCACTCCCTCTGTACGTTCAATGCGCAACATCACAATCCTATGAACACATTCATCAGCACTCCAGCACTTTATATATTTAAAATATTTAGTACTTCAATTCTCACTGTCTATATCCCCCATCTGTACATATTATGTATATCTTAGTTATTTTTATTTATATTTTTTGTATGGATAATTTGGCCCTGTTCTACATAGTTGCTGCCTGCCATGTCATAAGAATTTATTTGCTCAGAACAATCCTGTGTAATACTGTGCACTTGACAAATAAACACTGAACTTTTGAACTTTGATTTCAACTATTGTAATGCCATGTAACTCAGGGCAGTGAAAGAACGCGGTGACAGAGCCTTCTCCGTCACTGCCCCCACCCTCTGGAATTCACTCCCCCAACCCATCCATGACTGCTCTGACCTCCTCACCTTCAAAAACCTGCTCAAAACTCCTTTTTACCTTCACCTTTTTAGAACTGCTTTTAACATTTAATGCTTGTTTGCTTGGGCAGCACGGTGGCCCAGTGGTTAGCACTGCTACCTCGCAGAAGGTCCTGGGTTGGTTCCCTACCTGACCCAAGGGCCTTTCTTTGTGGAGTTTGCATGTTCTCCCCGTGTTAGCGTGGGTTTCCTCCAGGTTCTCCGGTTCCCTCCCACTGTCCAAAAATATGCAGGCTGATTGGTGACTCAACTCAAGACAAGATTGTCCGTAGGTGTGAATTAGTGAGTTGCTGTTTGTCCCTTTGCGTTGGCCCTGCGATTGACCGGCGACTTGTTTTGCTATATTTTTGTTAACTCTTACTTTGTACAGCGTCTTTGAGTGTTTTGAAAAGGGCTTTATAAATATAATCTATTATTAATTTTAATATGATTAAAGACATCCATATAGTTCTACAATTTTGAAAGAGATGTTTACTCTTTCTAAAGTCTGCATGGCCTCGGGTTACTTCTCACACCTGTGAGTGCATCATGAGCCCCATTGTAGACAGTGATCTTCCTGGTCAGTCCCAAATCAAACCTTATCTCCAAAGGTGGCTGGGCCTTTGCTGTTAAGGCCCCTTAGTTTGCAACCTCTTCACTTGAGAATCTCAGACAAGTGAAAACTTCAACTTTGAAATCTGAAAATGTAAACGCTTTTTCATAATCCTTTTTTTATTGCATTGTCAGTCTCTTCTACCCTGTTTGTTTTTTTATACTTAATTTATATTGTTTTAGTCAGTTATGCTTAGTTGCATTGCTTTCGAGGTGCCACTTTTATTTTATGTTTTATTTTGTTCTGTGAAACTTTGTAAACATTGTTTTTAAAGCGCTGTTCAAATAAAGTTTATTATTTATTTTATCTTGGGCTGTATTTGCTTGATTTGTCAAGTTATTTTCACTCTCCGTCTTTGACATTGATTCTTATTCAACTCACTATTTAGAGGTTTGGCAGAATGATAAGACAATAGTGCAAACTGTCCGGAAACAGCTGGCATGGAGAAAGGAGAAGTCTTTGCTGCCCTAGGGGCAATGGATCCATCAATAACAAGAACAAATAATGTTATTTATGCTCCATCTGGGAATTCACACTCCACTTTTGGTACTTTTATTTTTAGTGATGCGCATGAATAATGACAGAGCAATGATATGCAGCAACAGAATGATATGCATTGATCATGTGCCTGACAAGTATTTTTAAAAACAGCCTAATAACCTAAAGGCGCTCGGCACTGTCTGTTGATATGAGTATATCCTGCTATTTAACCTGTCTCTTAGCTGTGTCTATCAGTCACTGTCAGCCAAACTTTCTTTGAACTTTGTACTATTTTGAATGTAGTCAGTTAATGTGGAATCCCCTGCATGCACCGACACTCAACATGTATGAACGCTGTGGAGGTCAACTTGAGAACAAGGAATCAAAACTGATCAACCTAAGGGTGGCATAGTCAAACAGAGGTCAATGGTTTATGTTGACCGCCAAGACACATTGGAGAGGGCAGCTTTGTAGAAGTGAGAGTGGGAAGGAAGTACTGTACTGGCACTGTGCACGTGCGGTGGTGCTCAGGAAAACACAATGCTATTCCAATATTGAAAAATAAGGTGCGAGACAAATGTGATCATCGCCAGCCTGGAGGGAAATTGTGATACGTGTTTGATTTTTTTTTGAGGCAAATAAACTTGTTCTAATCTTGCAAAGGACAAAAAACAATACTGATTGAGGGAAAAACTGAACGACCAGACCATCATCAGTAAGATAAAAAGACAAACTAATCTATTCACCTTTGCACATCCTTAGTTATTTCCCAATATACAGCTTCCTTGATCACTTTGAAAGGCCCTTTATATATTTGGTGTATTAGTTTTACATGTCAATGGTTTGAAGTACTTTAGTCAGAGGCAGCAGGAAAAATTACAAATATTTCTGACATGTGAGTTCTCAAATGTAAAGTCTTTTCTCCATACAATGTCTGTTCTGCTTCCATTCAGTTTGAGACATATTTAAGCAGAGTTGGGAATACATTTTGATAGAAAATTAGCAAAATGAAATCCATCCATCCATTAGCAATACCGTTTATCCTATGCAGGGTCGTGGGGGGGCTGGAACCTATCCCAACCGACGTTGGGCGAGAGGCGTGGTACAGGACCTGGACAGGTCGCCGGTCTATCACAGGGCTAACACCTAGGGACAGACAACAACTCACACTCACATCTACGGACAATTTAAAGTAACCAATAAACCTGCATGTTATTGGACTGTGGGAGGAAACCCATGCTAACACGGAGAGAACATGCAAACTCCACACAGAAAGGCCCTTGGGTTAGGTGGGGATCAAACCCAGGACCTTCTTGCTGTGAGGCAACAGTGCTAACCACTGAGCCACCATGCTGCCCTCCGCAAAATTAAATGTAAATGACAAATTGATAATAATAAGAATTAGAAATGACAAACAATCATAGCAAACTAATTTTGAGTTAAATAAAGGTTGCAAGACCTATAACACACAGTCGTTGCATATTTGAAGTGTACGGAGAGACAATTTGTGGTGATGCCGGTTTCCTGTAGAAGTCAGATAAGGTTATTTATCACTGAAGACCATCATGCCTTGCATTCTCTCCTGGTACATGTTGTGATGTGAGATTACAGCTCCCCCTCCAAAAAGGCAATTAAACCATTCACACAAAAGTTGGCAACTCCACAACCTTCAGGGGGCTATCAATAAATTTGTAAAATTATTTAAAGTCTTCTTGTTTCAAGGTTATGCATTAATGCTATTTATATATAGGTTTCTGTGGGTTCTGGTAACAATCTGAAAGTCTTAATTCCTTGTTTATTTATTGAAAGGGATCTTTTAGTGATACATTTTTTCCATTGATGGTTGAATAAAATGTGTGCTAATCAACCTGCCAATCAATTGGATCTGGACATAATAATTAATCAAAAGCTCATATTTGATGTGTGCACTCACTGCAATTGTCAATTTTATATTTTTGTGTGAATCAAATATCTTATGATGTGCATTAGTCCTTAATTTTGTAAATCTACAAAGTTCTGTGATTGAACATGATTTTATAGATTAAAAGGCTGTTTTCTCAGTGCACAAAAAAAAAGAAGTATACCTAAACTTCAATAAAACTATTGTTCGTTTGTTATGTCATTATCTTTTGCTGATTTACGTAAAAAGAGCTCATGTCTGCCAAAGGCATGTTTAACTGCATGTACTTGACTTTCTTCATCTTGCATTTGTGAGTGTGGTCAGTGATATTAGCCCAGACAAGGGTTGGGTGTTTTTTTTGGAATATGGTTGCTAGGGGAAATTCAATGGTAAACGCATGCCTCCCTTTACTTACCAGAAATCTTTTCTTCTATTTAACTGTAGACTATATGATGACTAGATGTAATGTTACTGTACTGTTAGAGCAGAACAATCGATGTCTGCACAACACTTTTCTTATTTTGTCAAACTGGTGAAAAGGTTAGGGTAATATAAAGTTGTTTACTAGGCCTTCTTCAGTATTGCAGGATAGAGGAAATGATATGTTGTTTATTTGATGTGTAGCATATTTATTGCTTATCTTATTATCTTAACGCTTACCCAGACAGTTATGTTTGTACAATTGCAATTGATTAAAAACGTTGCTGCCAGGAAGGCACAGTCCACCTTCTCCACATCGTTTATCCCCGCAAACCTCACCTTTGTGTTCCGTTCCTTACAAATAGAAACATACACTAAGTCTGCCTCCCTCACAGCACAAACCATCAGACATCATGGAACAGCATTGGGATTCCTTCACATTCTTGAGGCTTTGTTCTGCCTCTGCAACTGCCATTTATTAACAATCCACAGTTATGTCTGTAGGTTCTCCCCTCAACCACCCCTTTCTTCTCATCCGAACTACAGGGAGGCAATTCATTAGATAGCACTAGCAATAGTTACTGTGGCCTCCCCTGAAAACATTATCACTTAATTTTCAATTGCCATCCTTTTATCTAATCTAATTGGGCCCTAAGAATACCCAGAAACATGCACCAGGGACATGGATGGTGCCCAAAATTAGCTTTTTAAAACTGCCATAGCGACTGTTGGAGCGAACCTCCATAATGAAAAACAGATCCATGCATACCTCCTTAACTCTGTTGGGGATTCTTACCATGCTTACGGGTTATGCCCATGAACAAACCACTCTAATTCTGATGTTTTTCTGTGATGGGAACTTCTCACTTGGTTAACTTTGGTTAAGTTTAACTGGACTTTACTAAGCTGTAACTCAGCCTCATATAGTTCCAGTCCTCTGCCTTTCTCCTCCCTGAGATGGTAACATTCAACCTACAGCTTCTTGAGGGGGGGGGGGGGTCCTACAAGGACTGGACTTGTTCCAGCACATCCCACAGATGCTGAACTGCACTCTGCGATGTACAGGGGTTGGCATGTTCACTCTGACTGGTCTGCAGCTATGCAGCCCCTCACACAGTGTTAAAATGAACTTTGCTTTGATACCCAAGTGGCATGAAACTAGGGCTGTCACGTGAACCGAGACTTCAGAACCAAGTCAATTCCAAATTTGAAGAAGCGTGATTGTACCCATTTTCTACAGTACCTAAAGAACGAGCTGCAGTTATATGCAAACAAACACCAGCAAAAAGACGTGGCTTTGGTTGTTCACTTCTGGGCGCTGTGTTTTCTTGCAATTCTCTGAAGTGAAAAGAACAAAGTTTACTCCTTTTTGTTTACAATCCATTTAGTGTTTGGCTCAATCTATAATGATGTTGCCTCCCCTGCTGTTAGCTACCAAAAACTCAAATGAAAAATCAGACACCAGAGATACACACTTAAAAAAGGTGTGCTTTCTCTAGAAGCATGTTCTGTCTTCCACTGGATTACTTCAAGGTAAAGCAAACCTTTCCTGTGCTTTAGCTGTAGTAGTTTACACCCCAATGCAGCAAGGAAAGACTGGATTCTCTTCGTGATCTTGCTTAGACGTGCTGTAAAAAGGGCTCATTTGCATCTTTTTTATATTGATATAATTAGACTTCCTTTTTATATTGTTAAAGGTTGTTTAATTTAAATAATCCTTGAGTTACTTTCATGTCTTGCTTCCTCAAGACTTTAGCGAGGAGAACTCTGAGAGGATTCGCCAGTTTAAACAGTTATTTATTTCCTTCTAAGCTTTTATATATTTTGCACTCATTTGTATAAGAACCACCACAGTAGTTGAAAACTAAAGTAAATATATACCCCCCTTGCTGCCACATCTTAAAGTAACAGGATGAATCTTTTTTACCCATCGTTAAAGATGACAATGGTACCACAGTTGAAGTATCTGGGACAAAGAACTGTTAGATCTATTTTTCTCGACCTGCTGTCCTGCCTAGTGTTCCTACTGCTGAATACTTACATAGTTTTCCATAATCTAAGCTGAGATTAAATAAACCTGTGTTAACTCATGTAGTCTATACTCTACAGTCTGTTTATCCCTCAGCTTGAATTTCGCTAATCCAATACTAACATCATTAGGCGCCTGGGCGCCTATGACCTTGTTGCCGCTTAACCAGTAGTCCTTTCTCGGACCACTGCATACCGGGAACACCCCACAAAATACCTGCACTTGATGCTCTGCCCCAGTCATCTGACCATCAGTGCTCATATTCTTACACTTGCCCATTTTTCCCGCTTCCAACACATCAACTTCAAGAGATTAGCTATACCTACCTATACCTGGTCAACTTGAATGTTCACTTATGGCCTAATATATCCCACCCCTTACAGGTGCCATTGTAACAAGATGATCAATGTTATTCACTTCACCTGTCAGAAATTGTTATGTTATGGCTGATTAGTTTAATTCAAGATAATAGTAATAGGCTGGCCATACTATATAGTATTCAACCACACCTGAAACTAATCTTTGTTAACAATGGCACTCCACCAACCCCAAACAATTATCTCTACAGCCCTACCATCAGAGAAACCAGAGGCCTGTACCATTAATCAGGGTTTCAGTTTGGCGAGGTAACTTTAGGTTTAAACCTGAGTTATCTGTACCATGAAGATAGATCACTATTTACCAGGGTAAATCGCCATAACGACTTGCAGTACACTGCACAACTATCCCGCTCCGGAGCAGTTTATGGTCGAGATGACAGATCAACATGTATTAAAGCACCATCTATTGACCAATCAATTCTTTCAGACAATGGCGTCACCAGTGGTGGGCTGTCAATATGGGTCAAAGGCGTCATACCCCACCAACCGAAAAAATTAGGAAACAAATATATAGACTAATATAACAAGGAAGTTCTTAACTGTAGTGCAAGTGTTCCCAAAATAAGATGTTAGTCATTTAAACACGTATCGCAAGTCATCAATATCATAATAAGATGATAATAGACTCATAAACCGGGTGTGCTATTTGGTGGGTCCGGCCCCATATCTTGGCCCCTTGCTTACCTGTGCATGAGTTGTCACTTGCAGCTTGTCATTTAGCCTGCAACTGCAATCATATAAAACTCACCCAGTTGAGTACTCCTACTGTACTTGCACAAAAACTTGAAATCAAACGTTAAGGCCCATATCATCCCATCAATCTTATGTTGAAGGAAAACTGGATGGTTCTCGAAAGAAAAAGTGGCTTCGGGAAATCTTTATTTTTTTCCTTTGTCTTCTACTTGGTGCGCTTGGTGGAGAGACTGTGTGGACAAAATCAAGGGCGAAAGGATGAAAGGCCAGTAAAAGGGTCTAAGAAATTGCTTCCCAATTTTTACATTTAATGTAAGACAGGCTACATCGTCTATCAAAAAGGTAGTTTACAAATATATAAATTAACTATATTAATCAGTGGATCGTATTTACATAACATTCGTTTTTAGCGTAGCCTTTTTATAATTTGGTGGTTTTGTTTTGTGCCCTCCACTGCCACTAGGCGTCACAATTTCTAGAATAGCAAGTGGACATCAGGGCACAAAGAGGAGCACTTAAAAAGTCAAGAGTTTTTCATGATCATCAAAATACTTTTGCTTTCTCTGACGACTATCTGTATGAAATATATAGATTCTCTATAAATTAAATAACATTCGGCAGCTTTTTAAGCAGAAGGTTTAGATGTGATTCTATTATGTGTACTTGTCACTTTATTTAATGTTTATTTTACCTTTTATTTGTCCACTTTTTGCTGCAACAATGTGAATTTCCCTGCTGTTAGACAAATTAAAGAATTCTGATTCTGATTCTGATTACGATTAAGTCAAACACTTACAGAGTGTTAACATTCCCTCGTATTTTTTTTGCCTCAGGTACTTTTTTGGATGCTGTGAGTGACGAGGGGAACCTAGACAAAAACAAAGTGCTGTTCGATTTGCAGGGGGGGGTCTTGCTTTAAAATAGCTTCTAGTTGTCAGGCTACATGCCCACACAATACTAAAAAGCGGGCTTATGGTAAATAATCTAACATTTTTACACTGTTGTATGTTAAAGCAGCCTACTTCTTTCAGAGGGTTTGCAGGAATTATTTATGCCATAGATTGCACATATGTCCCTATAACAGCATGTGTAGTTGTGAATGAAGGCAATTTGGTAAACCGCAAGCCATTCTCAAACATTTGCGTGCAGGTCAAGGATGAGTAAAGATATTCACAGTTTGTATGAAAGTTTGTATCAAAGAAAGTAATGGTTAACGTGGAAATATTCACACAGCACAGGTGTCAAAGTTAAACTATCTTCCTTCCCACCATGAAGTCCTTTCAAATGCAAAATAGTTCTCTGGACTCTGGACTGGTTACCTGTGTATCTCAAGGCCAATACATAGGAACAGAGAACAACTCATAGCTACAGGCAATTTACGTGCATGATTTTGGACTGTAGGAGGAAACTGGAGTGCCCGGAGCAAACCCATGTGAACACTTGGAGAGCATGCAAACTCCATGCAGAAAGTCTCTTAGGTCAGGTGGAGTTGGAACCTAGGACCTCCTTGTTGTGAGGCAACTGCGCTACCCACTGAGCCACTGTGCTGCTGGTTTCCGTTTGATATGAACATTAAATACATGCAAGTTCATGAATGGGTGCTATTTGTTTCTGCAATAATTTCCCACATGATTGTTTTTGTAATTGTTATTGTTGTTTTCAGTGATATGGTTTGTGAAAACTTACTTTGTGCTTTTCAATGCATTGCTATCCATCCATCCATTATCCTATGCAGGGTCACGGGGGGACTGGAGCCCATCCCAGCCGACTTCGGGCGAGAGGCGGGATACACCCTGGACAGATCGCCAATCCATCGCAGGGCCAACACATAGACATACAACCACTCACACACATGTTCACACCTATGGACAATCCAGAGTCACCAATTAACTTACATGTTTTTGAACTGTGGGAGGAAACCAGAGTACCAGTTCACCAGAAACCGAGTTCACCCGGTTGCTCTGGAAACATTTTCAGGAACAAGAATGTTAACTTCAAATGAAACTACACCAACTTTCTTTACCTCTTGTTCTTATTTGCACATTAAGTGTTGTATTTGTGGTTCTACCTGCGGAAGCATCGTTCAGATCATCCAATGTGAGCATGAGTGAAATTTTTTTACCACAAGAGGGAGTCGGTCTACCATCAGCCTATCAGCATGATGGCGTTAAAAACTAGTTTTTTTTATGTAAGCTGACAAACTATATTCAACAGATATAAATGATATGGATGGACCAGAGTTTATACAACTACGGACTTAACTGATAATAAACATACTCTGTGAAGAGTGTATTGTTATCCCATATAGTATTTTGACTAAGGCTCAAGCTAGTGAACCAAAGGTGCAGTTAAAGTCTACCGGTCTTCTGATGTCTCCTTCCCTATCCTCACACACTCAAAACAATTCCACCTAAACGTCATATGAGCACATAAATATCAGGCAAAACAGATCAAATTTCTTCAACATCAAATGGTGGATATATGTATCTGTCTTCAATGTCAGTGATTCTGGCGGTAGTGTGCAGGCTGCTCCAACAACTTGGCTTGGCTTGGTAAGGTATGGAACATAGGGTCTGTTACCTCTACAAGGCGAGTGGCCACAGAGTACATACCAAACAGCAAAGTGGTTGGATATGAACCCTTGTACCCACGCCACCGGCCTGTTAACAGAGTCACCTCGGCTAAGTGTATTCCCAGGGGCCCTCACCCTTTCATCCAGGTTCCCAGACAAAATATCTGGTTGACCTTCTTTGATAAACTTGGCAGTGGATCGGCTGCTTGAACAGGCTTTGTTGACTCCAGAATTTAAGTATGGTATCAAGATTATTTAAAAGCACTATTAATGTAAAATTTCACCAACAGCTATAATCCATTGGTAAGGATTTAAAATAGCACAATGTGATTTGCACAATTCTTTTAAAATGTAACAGAATGGTGAAGCAAATGAGTGAAGTGGACATCCAGGACTGTGTGACCTATGTGTCTTACATTCTGCTAAGCCCAAGGAGGAATGTTTTGCATCAGACGTCTGCTGACACTAATCTGGGGAGACAGAGAAGGCCTCAGATAGAGTCAAAGTCTAACCTGCTAACAGAGTGCTGGGACTAACATGTTGTGTGTGTATGGGGATGAACTGGGTTGTAGATAAGGCATCCCGTTTTTGCAGACATGGGTGAGATGGGGCCCTTCAAAAATAGAAAGTTAAGTATATCGTTAAACACTTTCAGATTTCAGTTACTTGTGAGAACTGAAAATAGCTGGTAGGATACAGATTCAGGTAAACATTGGCTGAAATAAAGTAGAAAAACTCTACAAAAGCCTGGAAAGAACTAGAATGAAACACCAAAGAGTCAGTTTCAATTTCATAGGATAGCAAACACAATAAGCTTGAATAGACTCGAACGGAATACAATTAGCTTAATTTGATGATAGCTCCTCTGGTGGCGCGCAGGTGTAACTTGCAGACCAGAACTGAGACCCTGTCATACAGAACAGAGGCAAGTTCCATATCAAAGCAAAGCTAGATGTAGATAAAATTAACACAGATCAGTCAAAATGTAATAACATATGTAAAGTGTAGCTAAATTCGGAAGAATCACAATGTACTAAGATATGTAGAGTTGTAGATAATATCAGAACAAAAACAATGTAATAACACATGTAAAGATATAGCTCATCTCAGAACACTCACAATGTAATCGTATATTTTTCCTAATTCAAGCCTGTACTCTACTGACATGCATACTTTTGCATACATTCACAGGCATATTTACTGGTGTGATGATACAAACATTAAACTACATACATACTGAGATGAAACTCCCAGCAAATGTATTGGGCACAGGTCTCTCTCTGACTCTTTCCTTGAACTTGTGGACTCACTCATAGGGAATCTCCACACTATTGCATCCCACTGAACCATAAGACAATGCTTGGGTTAAGTTCTGGACCCTCCCAACAAAGCTTATCGGGTGCTGCAGCTTGCCACAATTGCACAACACAACTCAGTCTGAACTCTGAAAAAAGCCTGTTGTTCCCTTATGTTAGTCCCCACATTGTTTCGTCTGGGTTAGTATTTATTTAGATGTAAATCAACTGGCTGAAGTGTGACATCCTGTCCCAGTATAGTGGGTGGGAGCCCGGGGGCCTTGTATTGAAGGAAACTGGTCATGTCAAGTTTGTAGGTTTGTAAAATGTTTTAGAGGGAGGGAACATGCTCTGAATTGGTGACATCACCCTTTCTTTTCCCAATGCTGGTCAACCAAACAAAAGCCTGCTTTCACAGTCTTTTTAATGCCTAAATGTACCTGGCCTCCCTGATTACTGACATGTTTGCACAAATAATTGCAAGAATTGAAGTTCCCCTTCAGTCGTTTTAAAAAGCGTTTAAATTCTTCTTGAACGTATAAATCATGTGCATAAATCCATAATATGGACTGTGACAGCATCTGTCCAGTAGAGTGCAATGCAGGATCATGGTGGGGAAGGGGCATTCCTCTGACAGATCACCAGGTTAGTTCATTCTTGTGATTAGTCGGATGAATGCTCTTTAAGGATGTGGGTTTTACTGCAGCATGTTGGAAAATGCTGGCAGATAGCATGCTGAAGAAACAATTAACAGCAAATCCAGCAGCTACAGCAACAACTGCAGTGGATGTAACAGCAAAAACAGTGTGTAGACATTGAGTAAGAAAAGGATCCATATGGTCACTGTTGTGTCAATCTATTCTGTCGCCAGAAACCTCACATATAGTTAATTTCACGTTTGGAAATAACTATTTTAGAATAAACATTAACTTAGGCGATAAAAAAATGATTGTGGGTGCAAAATTGCTAGGTTTTTGTTAACCGGCAAGTTCCCCATACTCAACCACGCTGAGATACAGTAAGTGAATGTTTTTGTTTTAGGACCCTCATAGAGGTCAAAGAGTCGTTGTATATTGCGGTGGCTTTGCGCATTTCTTGTTTCTTATAACTTTGCCGTCTGTAATGACTATGCTGAGAATGAAATATTTAAATTCCCAAACTATCGACTAGGTCACAAGTAGCAGACAACAGCAATGGCAACATACCACTAACGCTTTGAGTTGAGTTAAAAAGATTTGAGTAACGATCAGCAAAGACAATGCAAACAATGGGAAATGAGATTCACATTCATGTTCAAAGCCGACCCAAAAGCCAACGACAAATACAAAGCCAGTTGCATAAGTTAGCCATTAATTAGATGCCATCACGAATAATAATAATAGTATTAATAATAATTCATTGTATTTAGTTTTAGTGCTTCTCTTAGGACTCAAAGAGCTTTACAAATGGAAAGCCAATTGGGTACACGAACAATGAGACAGCTATTATATACAACAATCAGTCCAGGTGATAACACGGATGCCATTTCACACCAGACTTGCTCGCCCAGTTTATCGCTGCATACTTTTACACAGTGATCAAACACGTACAGACAGACAGAATTACTGACTCCATGTCTATTTGCAGTACTTTACCCTGGGCTCTGATAGGGGTTTTAATCTATGTTTTATCAACAGCAAGGTATATAGCTGGTTGAAGGCTTTGTGCAACTATCAGCAATGTCAATAGAAACGTCAACGTAGTGGGCAACAAAAAACCTGTTGTACAAAGCAAAAGCAATATGCAAAAAGCAATGTGTTAGGATGTAATTTTGGCATTAAATTGAGCCCCATAGCAACAAGCTCCGAATCAAAATTGTGGCGGATGTTATCTTGGAGTTCTCCGTCTCATTTCCTAAACGTGTTTGATTGCGTTTATTGACAGAATCTGTTTTAGACTGTTCTTGACAGTCTTGACTGTTTTTTTTTATTTATTTTTTTTATTTTTTTTTGCTTTGCGGTCAATAATTGCCAAAGCTGGAATAGCAACTTTAAAATTTTAGCCGTCTTGTCCCCCATTAAAACAGACTCTCAGTGTCTGGAAGGAGGTGAACGTACATATGCCATTGCAGAACAGTCAATCCCTCTGCGAGAAGACCTGCGATTGGCTAAAGTCAACTGTTACAGCTAAATTTTCTGAAGCCTGTGAACAGCGCGGAGAGCGGTGCAGGAGAAGCAATTTTCTTTCACACCATTTAAATCTAATCTAATATGCTGCACGGTTAATATAGTTTTTTGGCTGATGATACCAAACATAACTGCCTATCCCACGTTTAATCATTTAATATGAGCACAAATCATCCTCCATGACAAATCATTTGAATTGCTTTAACAATGTCTAGTTTGACTTTTTATTCAAATTTTGCTTTATACTTCCATAGTACACGTTTTGCATTTTTGGATTTCACTTATGGCCCAGATAATGTGCATGTCATTTAAAATTGAAATTGCAACACATACAATCCTTTTATTATATCCTAACATTTTCGAGTTTGACTTTTCATTTGAATTTTGGCCGCTATATACTTCCATACTATGTAACGTTACCATAGATCGCCTTTACCTTCTCTCAGACGAAACTGTCGCTGGTGAGGGAAACCGGTGAAACACCTACTTACTATAGATTGAAGTGTGAACTATGGAGCAGATTAACAATATCGAGGTCGTTCCTTGCACCAGCTCCAACTATTTGAAGCCATTTAGAGTGCATTATAACCAGGTGAGTCCAAATAGCTCACTTGTCGCTGGGTTTAATTTGGGGGACACCGTTTATTCTAGTCTAGTGCGCTAGCCCAACCTCCTGCATTCATTAGCAATAGCTAGCTAACCATTAGCACACCAGCTAGATAACATAATTTCAACATAATGTTATTACCTGTATAGTAATTAGCTTGACTGTGCTGACTCTATTGTAATAGGGATAACTGGCTGCCCAGTATGTTAAAGAAGCAGGCGATAGCTTGGAAATACAGGACTAGCTTTTCACTTCAGCCTTAGGCAATTATTAAGGCAGACGTGCCCCCATGGCTAGCTTGCTAACGTTAACTGAGTAGTAGCTACAAGCTAATGCTGTGTGCGCTATCATTATTTTGTGGGCCGATTGATAAATCACGCAAGACATGAAATTTGACTGCGCGGCAATGTGTAGGCTACTCTTGCGAAATGTATAGGCTGTTGCCATCAGTATTTGTCAGAGTTGTCATAAGGGGACAGCATGGTTGTTTTGGAGAAAATATACATGTTTCGGTTTAGCACTAGCTTAATTGGTTTGCAGAAGCTGCCCTCTCTATGTAGTGAAATTGAGAGCCAGACGCTGTCAATATTTGTCAAGAGTTTAGAAGAAAAACACTATTTGGCTGGATAACGTTGGCAAAGGGGTGAACAGATGTACGCATCAAATCAAGATGTCTAACTAGACTTTTTGTGTTATCTCGAATTAGGCAAATACGTATATCACATTTTTGTCTCATCTTTGAACTAGATTATTAAACTTTGTGTACTTGATACATACATTATGTGGCACCATGCAGACTATTCCGGCCCCGTTTACCATTGACTCATGTTATGATTCCCAAGCATCTTATTACTATTAATTTAGTCAACGGTTAAACATATGAATGGAACGGTTGTTCATTATAACTATACTGTAATTATACCAAGTCATTTTAATTTGTGTACCCCAGAACAACTTTGTTTTTCTTACACTCTCTGACTCCATCACCATAATACTTTCTGCCTCCATCACATCTTCTTCCTGCCCTCTCTCTGCTACTTCGGCAAACTCATCTACAGGCTTGCAGGTTACAAGCCTCTCAACTTGTTTCAACACCATTTTTTTTCAATTGAACCTATCACCCATTTAACAAATGGGTTTCTACTTGCCTGGACCAAAAATCAGATATTTGTAAAAGTCAAACCACATGTGAGGTACAAAGCACTTTTATTAAAGCAGACTGTGATCAAAATGAAGTGTAGAGACAGGGTCTCCCCATTGGAAAATATGCATCTGCACAATATATGAACATGTAAATTAAAAATAAAATAAATAGGCCATATGATAGGCCTTATGAAATCACCCTAGGCCATTAATTAGCCGTTCTGTAATGCACCACAAAATAGCTAATGATGATATCTACCCTGTCCTCACCTATTAAACATATAATCAGTTTAAAGCACACTAACTATTTTTTCTACCTCGATTTTGCAGCTTTCTTGTGTGTCAGTAAACACCATCATCCCTAGCCAACAGCATAACTCAGTTAATCAACAAAAGTGGGTATAAACTGAACTTTACCGCTGAAAACGACATAATTAGACGAGAAGAAAGGTTCATCCTAGAATGATAATAAAAAACTATTAAATATTATTTTTGTGTTCAAATATTTTTTCAATGTGATTCATAGACACAAAGGAATCATACAAAGCTTTTATGATTCTCTACATTATGGGCCCTTTAGAGTATACAATCATATAATTGCTAAATCTTCTGCTGCAAATATGTTGTTACACATTGCAAAAAAAATTCTGTAATTCAAAGTCCCCCATCTTTTACCTGTAACACGCCCGTATTTTGAGAAGAAAACTTTAGTTTCATCCTTGCAGCCCCCTCAATATCCACTGATGACCTTCTGTCTTTCCTGAACTGAGTCATGCAATTTATCCTGAATAAATAAGACAAAAAAATATAAAACTTTAAGAATTTCTAGATTATAGCTGTTTACAAATGTGTGCTTGCAGAATTATTGATGTGATGTGGCGGAATTATAACACAAAGCAATGGAGAACTTGTGCAACATAATTTTCTAAAAAGGTATGACTTTCGTAACCAGATCCATAATTGTCCCGTAGATATGGAAAACTTTTTATGTTAGTATTACATATTATAGCAGATCAATATAGAATGTGTTGGACTCCTGAAAGTTTGGAAAAGCAAATAATAGTTTCAAGAGAAAATGTACTCTGTGAATTCTGTTTTGGATGCATGTAACCCAGCAAGGCTTTCAAACTGGCATTGTGACTTTGCGTTTGCTGTGGTCATATTTTCCACACATTAATGAGCTGAACGTGAAGCTACAGGGAATAGATCAGTTTGTATACAAATGTGAGCGATTTGAAATCCAAGCTGATTTTATTCTCCAGACAAATGCCTACTAGAGTCAGGGCAATCCGTCCATGATTTTGCAGGGTTTAACATTATCAGAAATGATAGATATTGAGTAATTTTTGTAATTGTGATTCCATTAATATTTTTTCAATAAATGTAGATTTCTTTAACTTTGCACTTTCAATTGCATCTGTTTTTAATATGTTTCAATCTCCAGGTTTGATGAATCACAGTGTGTGTGCTGTTTTAATCTATTTTCATTTTCTCCTCCTAGTATTGTGCAAAATATAGTGTGTAAACACCCCATCTTGCATATTCATTAAGACAAACATACTAACTGGATAAGGGCTATTTTGCACATTTGAAAGACACAGTCCTAACACACTGTTAATAAATTGGGTTATAAATGTATTTGTGTGTACTTACTGTGCTATGAGGTTTGCACACGCTACTCGCAATGCTTTAGTATATCCGGCCCCCTTGCCAGAGGCTTGATGCTAATTTTATTTTCAAACCCTACATGTAGAGGCAGACCCTGTCGGGTTTGGGTCTGGTAGGAGAAGAAACAGTTAGGTCAAAAAACCCAATGCAAACCTGTCATGGACAGGTCTAGCAATGACATTAAACTCTTTAGCTAAAGCTAAAGGGTGTGTCGCCCCACCCCCACCCCATATAGCATAGTTTTTTTTTAGGTTGCCCTACAATGTACCATTGCCAATTATTAATAGAATTTGGGCTTAATAATATCAAGGGCATTCACAACAGTATAGTGCTACTTTTATCATTTGTGAAATTAATTTCCCAGTGGTCCCGCCTTGGCAGTAGTCCCACACTGCTAATTGGCAATTTACACCCACTCTCAGCTCAGAACAGCAGTCGTTGTGATCAAAACCTTAAACAAGCGTTCCTCATCCCTTGTCAACTGACAAACTTGACTAAGTAGGAGAAGAATTCTCTTCCACCTTGGTGTATTGATGCCATCAATGTATTAACAGCCTAGGAAGAAACAATTCCTGACTGGAGTAGTATTTTCCAGGATGTCTATTCCCCCATATACAAGGCATAAGGTCTTACTGAATGGCTTGAGGAACAGGAACATTTTGTGAATATCTGGATATCTGTTATTGTCCTGTAATGCTTCAAGAGCATCGCCTTCACTCTTTTGTTGCCCCTCTTCTTGAACCACATGTCTAAAATCACCACTTTGACTGTGTTAGTTGACTATAATGGTTGTAAATCCAGGTGATCTTTTGCAAAATGGTTTACTATACAGTTGAGCAGCAGTAAAGAAAAACCTGCTCTGGTACTGGCGAGCCCAAGTCTAAGACAAGGTGCCTTCTTTAAAGTGGCAGGTTCCCAGAGCCCCCGAAAATATCTCAAGCTTTGGAAATTCCTTTTTGCTGCAGGACTGAGTCACAACGTTCAACCTCCCACTCTTTAGTTAAATGGGAGAGTCAATGCTGCTTTTTAGAATGTTCTATAAACCAGAATATTTGGGGAAGTCATTTTTAAAAGATGAGTGTAGCTTAATTTTTTAGGAGCTACACCTACACCTGTCGGAGTGTATGGACTGCTAGTGGAGGATTTGGCAAGGAGAGCAGATGGAGAGACAACAGACGGAGGTGTGCCCTCCCTCTGTTCTCCCTTTCATCCCTTATATCCTCATCTCTACTGGAGAGCTTGGGGGAACAGGAGGTGGTGATGGTCTGAGGGAAAGGCTTTTTGATCCCAATGAGTAGGCATCCTTTCCTTGGCTTTTGTGATTCAGCAGAACATCTGCACCTCTTCTTAGTATAGCTCCCTCTTGTTACACACACACACACACACACACACACACACACACACACACACACACACACACACAC